>JBBYHL010013405.1:0-11683 GCA_038381835.1 Adansonia madagascariensis
CTTAGAAAAATATGCAATTTGGCATCCCAAAACCCATGATTTTATATTCTAATGCAAACTTTTGATTTTAAACATTTGAGGCTCATATGAATAATCAAAGTTCGGATTAGAATAACTTTTAAAATCAAGTTTGAATGAATTAGCATATTTGGTCACATAAGTAAGGTAATATGCAACTAAACGATTTTCATTCAAACCACATATGCACAAGTTTAAAAACTATTTTCAATGTTTACCAAATTTGTTTGAGCCATAAATCATCAACTTATTACATAATCAAACATCCTGAGTCTCATGCAAGCATAATTGAATATAAAGCATTAAAGAGACTTAAGAACTTGCTAATGCATGTTTATGAAATCATATTTTATAAGTAAGCTCTATATGCTCCCCTTAAGGATATGCGTATAATTTTGTCATGCAATAGAGCTTCTTAATGACTTATGGCATGAAGTTTATCAAAATCAACCTTTTATGTATAAATCATTCTTAAATTATGCTTCATAACACCATTTTACAAATCGATTTAACATATTATCATCAAGTACTAAATCATCAAATGCATGCACATTTAAGCTTATAGTTGCTCAAGATGTAAAACACGAATTTTCATGAAACCAAATAAAAACAACCCTTTTATTCGATAAAGCATTAATAAACACAACATGAATAACCAATACACATTAGATTTTAAAGCTTAGAGGTTACCCATCACACTTCTTTATGTGTCTAGAGCATCCATTTGTATTGTATTGCTCTCTATTACTCTAACACACTTATAAGAAACTTTCACTTAGTTTTTGGTACCCAAATTGCTTTGGGTCCATGAGTGTTAGTCTCAAATCCTTTTATTCCCTTAGGAACCTATACTTGCCTAACTTTAAATTGTATTCTTTTCTTGATAGGACAAGTAAGCAAATTATGACCATGAAAGTTGCAATTGAGCACTTGGTCATATAAACTTGAAAAAATTTGTCAAAAATGATTTTCTTATCCTGTTCCAAGCTTTCAATCTTTCTTTTCAAATCAAAATTAGCTTTCTCTAAAATGTTAATTCTTAGCTTGAAGTCATTAAAATCATTTGTTAAATCTTTGTTTTCATTCTCTAAAATAAGTTTTGATTTCAATAATAAATCATTTTCAACTTTTAATTTTGAAATCATTTTCTTGTGTTTAGAGTTCATTTCCTCAAACTTAACTACAAGATCATCAAATGCATCTTGTAACTCATCAAATTTATAGGAATTTAAATTTAGAGAGTTTGGGGTTACCTCCGGCTCATCAAGAGCCATGAAACAAAGGTTGCTAATTTGGTCTTCCTTGGAGTCATCATCATCGAAAGAGTCACTATCGCTCCAAGTTGCTATAAATGCATTTTTCTTCTTTTTTTTCAATAATGGGCAATCAGATTTGACATGGCTCGATTCATTGTAATTGTAGCATACCACCTTGTTAACCTTTTTAGATTGGGATGATTTACCTTTATCCATCTTGTTGAACTTTTGAATTTCTTGGCAATAATGATCATTTCCATATCTTCACCATTTTCATCATCGTTATCCTCTTCCTCACTCATGGAAGCCTTCAATGCAACTCCAACTTTTCTTGGTTGCTCTTTTTCATGATTTATCTTCATTTCATATATGGGGAGCGATTTGATAGCTCATCTAAGGTAAGGAGATTGAGGTATTTTGACTCCTCAATTGTAGTCACTTTAGCTTCCCATGACTTGGGAAGGCTATTCAATATTTTCTTGACCATCTCCTTGATGCTCTCCTTCGGTTTCATTTTGAACATCTCATAATCAAGAGTGAGCATGCTTATCTTGGACTCTTTAACTTGATTAGTCCCTTCACGTGTGATAGCCAACTTATCCCATAACTCCTTAGCATTATCATATAAAGACACCCTAATATACCCATTAGGTCCTAATGCATAAAAGATTATGTGCATGGCCTTGCATTAAGTTTAGCCATCTAAGTGTCCATCTAAGTGTCTTTCTCATCATATTCCCAATCTTCTTTGGGAACTTTAAGATCTCCTACCATTTTTGCTTGGATGAGTGGGCCATTTATGATTATCTTCCAAACTTGATAATCATTTGCTTGGACAAATAGCCTCATCCTTGTCTTCCAATATGCATAATCTTCACCATTGAAGAGAGAAGGCCTTCAATTGAATGTCTTTTTTGGCCCATGTCAAAGTAGCACCACTAGCCATTTACTTGGTCTTTTACGAATCTTTGCTCAAGGATTTTAAGCCTATAAAAATAAGACACAAGCTTTGATACCAATTGTTAGACCTTTTAGTGGTGAATGAAATCAAAAAAGGGGTGAATTAATTTCTCAAAATTTTAGTAAATTAAAACTGTGATAAATAAAATTGAGAAATCTAAATGATAAACTTTGGAGTGCAAGTTAGTGAATATCAATAAACAACAAAAGACAAGGGAAAGAGAAGCAAACTTAAAGATTTAGAGAGGTTCAGCCTCAATTACCTACGTCTTCTACTTTGGCCTTACTTGCTTCAGATTTTCACAATTCACTGACTTAAATTATCTATATTTCAAGGACAAGGTATAACCTTTACACTCTCTATCTAGATAGAAACCTTTACCCCCTATCTTTTGTAGCTAAGATAGAACCCTCTCTCACTACTTTTAAAGGCTAAGTAGAAACCTTTTCTACCTTACAATGGCTAAGTAGTAACCTTTCCTTTTTACAAGGGTTTCAGTGTAAACAAATAAAACCTTTAAAGGTTAGGTGTTTACAAGAATTTTGGCTCAAAAGAAATATGTATCTAAAGATACAAAATAAAGAATACAAAAAGAGAAAGAATTAATCCTATACAAAGATAAACTACTTAGCAAAAATGGTGGAAAAAATGAAAGATCTGACTATAAGCACAATCTCTTGGTTTTTCTTCTTGTTGAAGGTGTTGGAGTGGCTTATTTCTAGCCTTGATCATGATTCTAGCCGTTAGGAACATTTGGTGAAGGAATATAGCCGTTGGAGCCTTGAAAATGTCATTTCCCATTATTTCCCGTGCCTTTGTATCAATACAATTAAGTAGGTATCGATATATTGTGTTTAACGGCCAAAATATGACCATTAAACAGTTTTGTATCGATGCAGAAGGAGCTGTCTTGATACATGAACATTCCTGTATCGATACAGAATGCTCTGTCTCGATACATGAATAGTGATTTTTGCATTTTAAGGTTATTTAGCTACTACCAAGTATTGTATCGATACATACGCATAGTGTATCGATACGTGTATCGATACATTCACATGAAAATCAATTTTAAAAGGTTTTTCATGACTTTAAAACATGTAAAACTTATCTCAAAAATGTTGTATATAAAAATATGTATTAAGAACACATTTTTGAGTACTTGAAGGAGTTAAAACACTTTCTAGTATTCTCAAAGTGTTTACAAAATATTTTATGAAAAGAATACTAATCTTGGAAATAATTAAACACAAGCTAATTAAGCTTAAGTTTTAGTTATATCAAAAATAGGATTAATTCAAAGCTAATATGGCTAGCATTCATAAATTTTAATCAATACTGAAAGGCCAAGTGTAGAAAGCTATGAACAATTTCCTGATTCAATTGTTAATTTTGATTTTTCTTAACAAAAAATTGATTTCATCAAGAAAACATGTTTGTGCTGATATGTTGCGTGGTTTATCATGTGAATATGTTTATGTTTATATTATTTTCATATGGATATTTCATAAAGTATGCTTATGTGTTGATTTTTCATGATTTCATATATGTTGATGTTAATTTAAGCTTAGTAAAGATTAGGATATGTTTATATTGAAAAGTAAAATTTTTCTTGGTTAAGTTGAGCTTGGCCAAATATATTGGTAACCTTTGATAGGATTTTGTTTCTTATTTTCATGATATTTTGGATTATTTTGTAAAGTTTGAAAGCGATAGAGGTCTAAAAATAAATTCCTAATTTTTTAATGCATTGGATAGGTATTTCCAGGTTGGCCTAATCTTGCATGTATGATTTAGTGAAGTTTGCTATATTTTTTGTGCTATTTTATAATTATGAAAAATGTAGAGACTAAATTGTAAAAATTAAAAAAAATTTCTAGGCCATCCAAGCTTGGCTGAATTTATTATGGACTTTAGAGGCATTTTCATGCTTCTTAAACATGTTTAAATGCATATTATTGATTTTTTAACCATTTAAAGATCTTTTTACAATTTTAAAAAAGTTGATGGGCTTATTTGTAAATTTTGAAAAATATTGTTCCAAGGCCAAAGGCATTTGGCTGAATGTTCCTTGTGATTTTGGTATGATTTAATGTTGATTTTAATGAGTTTGGTGTTTATTTTTTATATAGGGACAATTTTGTAAAGTCAAAAAAGTTTTGTGACCTTTTACATTTTAGGGTCAAAAAGGTCTTTGCTCACATCAAATTATCTATTTAAGGTATTTTGGTCATTTTAGAATATTTTTAGCTTTTTTAACCATTTAGGGGTTAAATGCAATATCGAGAAATTTAAGGGTCTATTAGCAAAATTTTGCATTTTAGGTCCTATTTTATATCCAAGTTACCCATTTAGGGTAAATTTATCATTTCATATCATTATCAAATCTTTTAGGGTTATCAAATACTTTAATATCGAAGGTTCACCCTAGGGGCATTTTATTAATTTGGCCTAGAATTGAGTTCTTTATGATCATTGGGTTACTTCCATGTTAAAAGTGCAAAATAGGAATAGGATCATTTGTTTTATAAAGTTATTGTCTTCTAGGGTTATCAAAATACTTTCAAATTGAAGGTATACTTTAGGGATATTTTAGTCATATGTTTTAAAACTGTGTCATTTAAGGTCGCTAGGGTACTTCCATGTTGAAGGTGTACTTTAAGGGACATTTTGGTCTCTTTGACCAAACTCGAGTCTTTAGAGTCTAATTAGGCCATTTTACTAAATTTACCCCAGAACTAAGTCCTATGTAGTCACTAGGATATTTCTATGTTGAAAGTGTACAGTAAGAATAGGATCCTTCATTTATAAAGTCATCGAGCCCTTTAGGTTATCGAGATACTTTTCAGTCGAAGGTAGACCTTAGGGACATTTTAGTAATTTACTTAAAATCGAGTCCTTTGGTGCCATCAAGATACTTTCATGTCGAGGTGTACTTTAAAGGATATTTTGATCTTTTCGACTAAGTTTGGGTCTTAAGATAAGTTTTCTTATTAGTTATGATAAAATCAGAAGTTTTAAAATTAAGCAATGTCTCTAAATTAAAGTAGCACACAAAATTTCTCCTAGCATATGGAAGAGGTTTCACGGATTAGTTTAATAATGAGATATCCTTTTAAAAGTAAGAAAATCAAAAATTTTTCTTAATTTTACAAAAATAAAGCCTTTCGTATTCTTTCAGCCCTTCAGTGGGGTACGAAAGATATTTTGATTTTTAAAACTTTTCCTATTCCTCTAGCTCTTTGGTGGGGTACAAAAAAATATAATGATAAAACATTTCGTGTTCTCTGGTCCTCTAATGGGTTGTGAAAGATATTTTGATTTTCAAAAACATTAAAAGCTTAATTTTCTCATACAAAATAATTAATTTGTTTCATAAAATTTTATTTTGATGTATGAGAATTATAATTAAATATTGGATATTGAAACCAAATAAAAATTAAAATTTAAGTTAACATGTAATTAATAAGGTATCATTTTTCAAGCATCATAAGAAGGATCGATCTTTACTCATGATTCTAACCAACTCCCAGACCCTTTCATGCGACCTCTAGTATTATCGTAGATTTCAAAGTTTGTTTTCATGGGTTTTATAACCCTTGAGATATGAACTATAGTTGACCAATCTCACCTAGCCAAAAAGGATTAGTGGCAACTCCAAGAAAAATGGTTACTTCATAATAACTCAGTCCCTAGACACAAAAAAATAATAAGAAAAATAATAATGATGTAGCCTCTCAAAATAAAAAATAATGATATATAGATATATATATATATATATAGGAAGAATGGGTACATCTACCTTTTAAGTTTGATTGGTCAAGATTCATATCCTAACCACATTGTGACAAACCCATAAGGTGCAAATGTCTTTTAAAAAAATGACTGACATAGATGGCAACTTGCAAATGTATAAGGCCAAACTAGTGGCAAAAGATTATATCCAGTTAAAGGCATCAAATAAGAAACCTTTTTGCTATTTACCATGATTAAGAAAACCATTTAGATTATTAGATATGGCAAATAGATTTAAAAACTGCATTTCTGAATGGAAATTTGGAAGGTATATCCAAGTCAAATCCAAATAAGGTATGCAGACTGAAAAAGTCATTTATGGGCTAAAGTAAGCTTTACAGAATTAGAATATCAGATTCGATGAAGTAATTAAACAATTTGGCTTTAAAAAGAATCTCGATGATCCATGTGTTTATGAGAAGGTAAACGGGTAGGCTATTGTTTTCTTGGTGCTATATGTTGATAACATATTGCTTTTAGCAACCGACATACCAATGCCATAGCTTACTAAGATTTGGCTATCTAGAGAATTCTCCATAAAGGATTTGGGAAAAGCAATATTCACTCTAGGAATTTAGATCTATAGGATAGATCGAAGTGACTATTTGGCTTATACCAATCCACATACCTAGGCAAGATACTAAAAAAATTTAGCATGAAAAACTCCAAGAGAGGAAACCAATTTATGGTACACTGTTACACTGCTTGAAAGAGTTGTGTCCTAAAAAATTGGATGAAGGGACACAAATAGAAGGGTTGAATTCATTGTTTGGGATTATATTGATTCGAGTTTCCAATCGATTGGGATGATTGTAAATTGCAAAATGGTTATGTATTTACCATTAACAATGCTACAGTTGGTTGGCAAAGTTCCAAACAAGCTATAAATTCAACAACATTGGATGTAAGCTAGATAGATAAGTTAATTTATTGAACTTAATGTGGTTCCAAGCATTGTTGATCTAGTACCAATTTACAATCACAACAATGAAGCCATAACTCAAGCTAAGGAACCAAGGTTACATAAAAAATCCAAACATATATTATAATGATATCCTATCATTAGTGACTTTATTGAGAGACATGATGTTAGTATGGAAGGAGTACCCACCATGAAGAACTTCGATGATTTTTTCACAAAATTCTTATCCTAGCACAAACATGATTGCCATATAAAGGGCATAAAACTTAGACATATGGGCAATTAGCATTAGTGCTAGTAGGAGATTGTTAGTGTAAGCATTACAAGCCAATTGTTGTAGCTTGTATTGTATTTGCATTTAGTAATTTCATGTAAATAAACATTATATATTTTTAATGTTAAGGAGTTATTTATTTATATATAAAATGTTAAATAATAATTGTTTAGTATATCTACATAGATAAAGCCCATGACATACATTGTCTTTGCAAAAAATTGTAATGAGTTACAATTATAGGATCCTTACAAATCAAAGCTATGTTTCTAAAAATATTTTGGGTATTGTATTGTCAAGATAAGGCATTGACAATGCATAAATATAGGTATACGTTAAGCCTCTATGCATTTGATGCATGCAACTAATTTCATAAGTTGAAGTATAAAAATACTTAGGGATAGCATATGGATGTTTGGTAAATAGAACAAGTTCACTGAGCTTGACTCGCTATAAGAGTTCCATTTGGTATATCATTCAAGTGTCTATGGAAATAATTTTATGTGTCAGTAGTGCAAGTAAACCTTAGACTTCTAACACCAGGTCATCTTGTATATGGAGTCTCATACTTAAAGATCATCATAAACGAGTCCACAATAAGTGGATGCTTATTGTAGGGATTTTGGGTATGACATGAAGCATACTGAATGTGGATGAGAGGTCAAAAGAGGATTCATCACCCCTTATAATTTAATGGACATATCTCACATGTACCTGGCTTGCGTTAACTTAAAGTACTTGGCCAAAGCAATATTGATTATAGAGTTGATAAATAAAGGTTGCAAACTAATATGAAAAGGGTAAAAACTAAACTCTAAACCATGTTATTGCTAATTTTAGGTATAGGATGAAAAGATTGAATTACACTGAGATACTATACACTAAAGGGCTTCTTAAAACCATATTAGCACTCCCAATATGTTAGGTGGCCAAAATGCATTACTATATGCCAATTTTGGTCTATATATATAAATATTCTTAATTGGTGATTTATGTTTATTGCCAATATAAAAAGGGCCTAATAAGTCACACACATAAAGATGATTAGTATAATTAAAATGAGACTTAGCTTATATACCTAATATGAGTAAAAGTTATTTAAGCCCAATTTGTACTAGGTTAAGTAGGCTAGGGATTAAATTGCAAAACTATCCAAAAGTTGGATATTGCAACCTAGACCTTTGTTTGCCATCTCGTATGATAAATTAGACTCAATTTATGTAGATGTAAGACCTCCTTAAGGCTATTGGCACAACTCCTTGGACTTCTCTAAGGAGATTGCACTAACTTCATGGAATTGGAAAAAAAAAATTGTTTTCTTCCTCTTGTTTTGATTACAAATCAAAGGAGTTCTAAGGCAAAAGGAAGACTTGTGAAATCTAAGCTACTAGCATGGCTCCGGACAAATGATGTCTGTCCCTTTTGAAGGCTTTTCAGATTACCTGTATGAACAATCGTTAAAGGCTGGGCACTTAGATAGCTTTGGTTTATGACAACTGGGCTTTTTATACATGTTCTTGTAGTCATGGAATTAATCCTAGACATCTCTAGGGTAAGGTATGATGAGTCTTAAATGTTTCTTTAAGTTCTTGATTTTAAAGATTAATCAAAAACCATGCAAAGACAATCTAATTTAGGAATCTTGTTATTATCTTATTCTTATGTTTCCACTACTATTGATTTAATTTAATTATAAATTTTGTAATCTACTTGTTTATCATCCTGAGACTTCCTTAAGGCTTTCCATAAGCTTCAAAATTTTTTTTATCATTACATTAAAAAACTTAGATCAAAATGTTTAATGTAAAAAAAATTAACCGGTTTAACCTGTCAGAGAAAATTTTATATGTAATTGGATAATTTTTTTATGTAATTGGTAATGTTTTATATAATTAAGTATTAAGGTAATATGTTTATGTAATTGATAATATTTATATGTAATTTTTAATATTTTATGTAATTACTTGTAAAGCTAATATTTTATGTAACTTATAACATTTATATTTAACTGGCAATGTTTATATATAATTGCTAATGGTTTATGTAATTACGTGTAAAGGTAATATTTTATATAACTTGTAATATTTATATTTAATTATGTTTTATATAATTACATGTAAAGGTAATATTTATATATAACTTATAATATATGTATGTAATCGTAATAATGTGTAAAACAAAAAAAAAGAGTAAGATGGTAACCTCCAAACTAGTTTTAAAATTTTAAAGCCTCACCAAAACCTTACTCTAAAACCTTTACCATACAACTTCGCGCATTCCATGGGCATTGTAGGTCTTAAATTGCATATAATGTATGGTTGAAGACACTTCATGTAACCAGGAAGTGAACCGATGTAAATCATGAAACTTTGGTAAGAAAATCATTTCCTATTTTCCTTCTCTTCATCTCGGACTCCCTGTTTGTCTCTTAGACAAATTTCTATTTAAGATCTTCCTTGCTATCTTATCCTAGAATTAGCTACAATTTATTGCAACATTGCTTTCTAATTTCTTCGTCTTACAGAAGTCAATTTGTTTTAATTAGTTTACTGGTACTTTGTTTTATGTTTAATTTACGGGAGGAAGATTATTTGTCACTGTACTATAGTTCAATATTAAATTTTATGATTGTACTTTAATTTTATAACTTCCATTTTTCTTGTATAACTCAGGGATAGAGATCGCAAATGTTGAAAGTTAATTATTAAAATGATTATATGAACGAATTAAATTAAATTTTGGTTCAATTTTATTATTTCCTTTATCCCACTTAAATTACAGCAATTATCCTCTTTTATTAGTCAAATTTTTTAACTTTGCTCTCTATTATCATAAAAAATTTTAAAATTTTCATTAAACTTTCAATTTTATTGGTTTTCGGACAAAAAGTAAGCTATTAAAACGATTAACTTCCCTTAATTTTATTATTTTTATCTAAAAATCAATGAAAATTAAAAGCATAATAACAAAAATTAATAAAATTTAAGTGCTATGACAGAATTTAGCATTACTCCTTTCTGACAAAACTGTCTTTATCCTTAAAATATTGATGTTTGGCTTTATATATATATATATATATGTGTGTGTGTGTGTATATATATATATATATCAGAACAAAAGTAAAATATTTAATTGAAATGGTAAATTAAAAACCATCTATGTTTTCAGAACATAGTTTTAGTAAAAACATCAACTAAACGTGGTTTGTCACATTTTCCTTGTTCTTATGACAAATTGATTTGATAAAGAAATGTATAGTGGGTAAAGTTGCAGTAGGTAGGTATAAATTTGTTATTATTTTAACAACAATTATTCTATTTTAACATTTAAAATAAAATATTTAATTTAATCAATTCTATTTTTTCCTTGCTTAAAGAGTCGAATTTATTTTTTTTCCTTTTTGGAAGAGAAAATTATTGAAGGATATATTTATTTGAGAAAGTCATAGTAACATCAATATTTTTTTCGATAGAAAAGATATCGTAATCCACAAATAAGAGAACAAATTATTGATTAGATTTGAATATTATATTGTAAAGATAACTATATGAATCACATGAAGTAAGTACGAAATTAATGCAAATAGTAAAATCAACATTTATATGCACAAAAGCACTGCTTTGGAACAGAAGGGGCTGTGTATAAATCACAAACTCCCATCCCATTGTGTCTATTTCGACAGTCTTCCCTGCAACGGTTTTCCCCTTTGCAGTTCCACACTTTGTGGCAGTCTTTTGCTTCTGCCTTTGGCATAGTCTTTCCATATGTGAAGTTCAAAAAATACAGCTCAATTATAACAATGTCTTCAATTTAGTACAGTCTTACTTCACCCAGGAAAAAAAAAAAAAGAAAGTGCAATAAATTAACTTAGATCATTATTCAAATGTCTAATATTAGTAATCTTAGCAAAGACACTCCAGATTCAAATGCACCTTCAGTAATCTTAACCACTAATGACTTGATAATCATAGAATGACAGCGGTTCCAAGTCGGGTGTAATCAGGTTAACCTTAGTTTAAGTAGTGAAAGGCTCGAGCTTGACTCAAAATTTAATTTCGAGTTTGATTGAGTTTTACTTTTAAAGTTTTAACTTGGTTCAAAATTAAAACCGAACTAATTGAGCTCCTTTGATTAAGCTTGTTTACTTAGTGAAAAAACAAACTCAAAGTTAATGCTGGACTTCGAACTTGATTAATTGTACTTCACTTCGAGCTCAAGTTTAAATTAAAATTTTTTTTTCAATGATAATAGGCTCACAAAATTATTCGAGTAGGGTGTTGAGATACTCGAACTTGCTCACTTAATAACTCAAGTTACTCAAGCTTGAGCTAGGCTCAAGAATGACGGAACCAAATTCAAGTTGATTTTAATCAAACCGGAGTGACTTGCAAATACAATTATCTTATTTACACCCTATTTTTCGTTTGTGAATTGAAGCCTTACCGCAAATTCTTTAT
>JBBYHL010013416.1:5547-39962 GCA_038381835.1 Adansonia madagascariensis
TAGATAGAAAAATAATTGCATCAAGCTAGCTAAGTCATTTAGGGAGCATAAACAGTGCTGGAAAAACATTTACCAAGATAATTTATCAACTTTGCCCCATAAACCATACAAAAGCAGAACAAGTCTAAATGCTTCTCTAAATTAGACCGAACAATTCGTGTTTTATTTCATGTTTGTATATTTTGCCATGCCATAATCGTGTTTAAGATATTTTATATTTTATAAATTTTGATACTTTAAAAATTTGTATTATATAGATTTTGATACATGTATTCGTGTTGTGTCATACATTTCATTACTTTATACATGTCAGATTCACGTAATCGTGTCTAATATTATCAGGTCTACTCCAAATACATTTTTATAAAATAATAGTTAGGTCAAGTTCAAGATCATCATCATGCACACATATAAAGGATTAACCAATGTAACATATGCCCTGAAGCATAAACTATAAGTTGAGCATTAGCATATAATGCACACAAAAGCAGCCATAAGATATTCCCAAGTTCAAGATCGTCATAACACACAAAATGCCCTAAACATTGAGTAACTTAAATTATTTTCCCTCTTTCTCTTCTCCCTTCTAACTTTCTAACAAGGACTCAGAATCCCTTCCCCTAATTTCTTTATTAACATCGCCACTTTGCTTTGGAACATCGCCACTTTGTCAATAAAAAACTGACTTTTGTAGAAAATTTGAAAAATACTTGTGATTTAAAAATAAAAATCAATCCATTAGATACATTATCTTCAACTTGTTAATCCATTAATCTAATCGTAAACTTGATGAATTACCATAATAAGCTTCGAAACTCAAATCCGTAAAACAGTGGCAAAGCCAAATTTTACACAACTTGCTTCTGGTCCTCGGTAAAGAGTACCCAAAGAAAGCAAGGTAAAGAGAGAATCCAAAATGACTATAGTTCAGTTTGAACACCAATCCCAGTTTGTCACTAAGGAGAATAGAAATCACCATTTCTTCAAAATTGTTCAACAAAATTGTAGACAATAAGTTATAGCTAATAAAGCATTTACTTCACCTAAGATAAGCAGGGATCTTGATTCGGATAAAGAGCGTACTCATCACATAGGCAATGACAATGGAGGAGATCCCCGCAGCAGCATACGAAACCTTGACACTCCTGGCCCTGTTCTTATCAAGGGCAAGATCCAGAAGGACAATCCCAATGCCACCAAGCACAAACATAAACCCGGAGGAGAGTCCTTCGATGATGTACTGACCGTTGACTCGGCCTGGAAGGAAGACAACAGGTCGGACGGAGCCAGTGGCAGGGTCTTGGGTAGAGCCAATGCCAGGGGGCTCCACGATGACGTCGTAGACGATGCCAGAGACTACCATGAAGTAGGTGAGAAGGAGGAGAGAAAAGACGGTCATGGGGGAAGGAAGAGAGAGGGATGGGAACTTGAGGCGGAGGCGCGGGGGGCGAAGGAAAGAGTAAGGGATGACTTTCAAGATGTGGAACAGCGGGTCCACTGAGAAATGAGAGGAGGAGTCAGCTGCCGCGACAGCACTGACAGATTGGGAATCCGGTTTCGGAGCCATATTTATTTCAGATTTTCTCTCTGCTTTCTGTACTTCGGGTTTGTGTTTTAATCGCTCTGGTCTCTAGGTTTTGATGATCTGAGGAATGACGATGGTAGGAGTACATTCCGGAGCTGCCTCATTTCATATGTTTTGGATATATTACATAGATATCCCTTAATGTTTTGATATTTTTATTTTGGTCATTAAGTATGAAAAATATCAATTTAATCCCTCATCATGTAAAAATTTATTTTTTCTAGCTACCCAAAAATTTTAGAACTAATCGCTGTAGATCTCATAGTTTATAGCATTATGTTTACAAAAAGATAAAGTTTACATTTCAAGACTAAGTAGAATTTTTATGCATCTCTGTATAATGTATGGAAAAAAAACCTACATCAATGCATAGAAAACATAGGTATAAGTTTAAGGTTGATTTTTTATACCTAATAGAACCTTAAGACACATTCATATCCCCATTACTTTGATCTATTTAAATATCTGTTAAGCCTATTTTACCTTGCACTATTAGTCATTGCACAAATTTAAATACCCAAATGAACAAAGATTAGATGCTAATAAAAAAGAAGGCAAACTTAAGTTGTGAACGCACTGTAATTACTTAATGAAAAAAATCCTACCTAATAAAAAGTCAGAAAGAAAATACGAATAAAAACAAACATCCAAACTGATCACTAAAAATCTTTCTTATTCTTAAATGAAAAAAAAAAAAAAAAGCATGGTGATAATGGGTGGTATTATCTGCATCCACCACATTGCATTGCCATTGAATGAAAAACATGGGCCCTTCCCTAAATTTTCTATTTGTTGATGTCAAGATGGATGGTAATCTAATCCACAGATTGTAGTATATTTCCTACTCTAGTCTAATTTAATTCATGGAAATCAAAACTTGATAGGTGTTCAAGTATGCTTTTGATCTAATTTTCTCTTGTTTTTATTGCTTTTTTTTTTCCACTTTTAAGATACATAAGATGTGATTAAAATATATGGGAGGTCTTTATATTATTATCTAGTGCAAATTAATCTCTTTACGTTAAAATTGAATAATTTAATTATTATTTTTTTAAAATTAAAGCAAAAATAAAAAATAAAGTAATAACTTTCATAACGTAAACAATTAAAAAAACTAACGTGACATATAATTTCTATTAAATGTTGACATGAAATTTAAAATGCTAATGTGGTGCTAATAAAATATATTTTTTCAAGTTGACATGAATAAATAAGAAACATAGTTGTTAAAAGTGTCACAGCATAACCCTTTAGCTACTAAGCATTTTCAACTACGTATCCTAATAAAAAAGCCACATCAAATTAACTTCAGTAAAAAGATTAAAAAGAACCCTGAATTCACATACCCCTAATCGATAAATTGCAAACCCAACCATCAAAATCAAAATACAAAGATGCAAAAAGAAGAACTAAAAGCCCTAAATCCCTAAATTGACGAAGAGAGGAAGAGATCAAACTGAAAGAGAAAAAGCTAAATTAGGTTAATAAGTTCGTAAAAAAGTTGAATTTCTTTAGTGTTTTTATGAGTTAGGTTAAAGAAAAATTTTGGGTTTTTTGTTGATAATTACATAAATCAAATGAAAATGTTTGGGATTTTCTGTTATGCAAAGTTTGTTTAATTTCTAACATTTGTGTTTTGTTAGCTGAAATTTGTGTGCATTGTTGGGTTAAACTATCTAATTTTATGTGAGATTTTTCATTATTGTTTAATTGGTTTATAGAGCATGGCTAGAGATCTTCTTAATCGATTTTTGTGTAATGCTTAGGTTTTATGTAAGTTTACACTTTCATATTGCTGGGTTGACGATGATAAACTTTCTTCATGATTAAAGCTAAAAATCAATGTAGTATCGATCAATTAGGCATAGATGTTTTTATTGTTAACAGCTTCTTAATATCAATGTTTTAGGATTGATTTGGATGCTAGTCCAAATTAATGGTTGTCTTTTCGCTTCAAATTTCTCTTTTAAGGAGATTAATTGGATATAACTTAAAGAATCACTTTAGAAGGGTTTGGTTTAAGATCAATTTGTACATGTTGGTTTTTCAAACGTACAATATCCAAGTTTCAATGTGATGAACATTGTGTAAACTATTGGTTTCTAGAAAATGAATTCCTCTATCATATTTTTTTTATAGTTCAAATTTCAATCTTTAAACGTAGATAAAGATCAATTGAGATTTGGGTTTTTTTAAGCAAAATCAAAGCAAAATTTAACTAAAAGGGTTCATACATCATTCGAAAGGATGAATAGGTATATAAACATGCTATGTTATTTGATGAAGAGCTAACTTTAGTAATTATGACATTCAAGGACCTTCCAAAATATTGTAAAAGCAGCTCTTGAAAGTGGGCTAGAGAACATGTTTTTTATTATAACAAATTGGCTGACAAAGAGGTTTTTTTTTTTTGTACTGCTATCACACATAAATTTAGTGGGAAATTATTATAATAACTTGGCCTTGATCTAGCCTAACAGGTTTTCCATTTTCAAAAGAGAAAAATTATTGCAAAATTTGTTAGTATATGCCTTAAAGCCAATTGGTTCGGATAAAGGCAGATATTAGTAAATAATGACTTGGTTTAGTAATATAAGGTTTTCCTTCATGGTAATAGAATGACTGACAATCATGAACTACTAATTGGATGGAGCTTAATATCACGCCTTTGGCTTTGCAAAGGATATAATTATAGGATCCTTATGCATCAAAGTTGTTTTACTAAAACAATTTCTAGTCATTGTATTGCCAAGACAAGGCATTGGCAATGCTAAAAAATTAGCACATGTTATGCCTTCTTACTTATGATGTAAGCAACCAATCTTATGGGTTGAAATATATAGGATACTTAGGATGGTACGTGGATGGTTGTTTTGTGGAAACAAGTTCATTAAACATGGCCCATGTGAGAACTCCATTTGGTAGTGTCACTCAAGCTTTTATGGAAATGTTCTCAACTACTAGTCATGTAACTAGTCCTTAAACTTGTGATGCCAGGTCATCTTGTGTGGAAAGTGTCATGCTTTGATTCCATCACGAACGGGTCCACAATAGATGGGTGCTTATGGTAGGTTGGTTTTAGATATGGCATGAACCATATGAAGGTGGATAAGTGATCTATAAAGGATTTATCACTCCAAGTGACATTAAAGATATATTTGATTTGTTCTTGGCTTTGGTTAACTTGATAAAATTGTTAGCTAACACATGATGAATTTAGGAGAAATCATTTCTCTATATTCATAAAGTTAACCATAAGTTGTAGAAGCTAACTTGGATTGATATATGAGTAGACACTGCATCATTGTCATGGTCTTTCTAGGATATTCGGTGAAAGGACAGAATTACACTACAAGGCTGGTTATTCAAAAGTTTCTTCAAGGTCATATTAACTATTTAACATTTAGGTGGTTATAATGGGTTGCTAGATCCCTTTTTTAATCTATGAATATAATTAATACGATAAATTATATTCACTACGAACATGTTGGGAACCTAATAGGTCACACGCAATAAGATGATCTATTGGATTAAAATTGAGATTTAATTAATTATGACTTAATTAAATAAAAGGTATAATGAGAAGGAATTGATTGAATTAGTTCAAAATTGAGTATTATTAAAGACATACATTAGATTTGTCAAATCTAATAAGAGATGTCTTAATGTGGCAGTAAAGATAAAAATGTCTTATCAAGATATTGTTTAATAGTAGGCATGTAAATACCGATATCTTGGTTTTGGGCCACATAATTATTTTTGAGAAATTAAATAGTTATTTGATAATTATTTAATAATATTTTCATGAAGTAAAATTGATTTACTTAATTGAGAAATTTAATTGAGAATTAAATATTCTTATATATAAATAGGGTTTGGCTCAAAAGCCCTAATTATTAAGTCAAATAGGCCTTGTTTTAAACAAGTCCTACTTAAACTTGATATGAGTTAGGCACAATAGTGATGGGCCCTATTAGTGTTGGATTAGGCTAAATATTAAATAGTTAATCTTGGGCCAATCTTAAATGGACTAGGTAAAAGAGTTTTACCTGGATCCCCACGAAAACACCAAAGGTGGTGTCACATATTGTGTTCGATAGTATTGGCCTCAGTTGACCCATTAGAGCCTAACCTAATTTTAGTTGTATAAATAAACATCTATAAGTGATTTTGGTGGCTAATGTACTTTTTGGCTATAAAAAACCCTTAGGTGCCATTCCCCCTCAATCATTGAGCTAGGTTGGCACAAACCCTAGTTCTCCCTAAAGCTTTATGCACTACATTCATGTTTGATGATCTAGAATCGTTCTTGATATGGAAAAAAGTGAAAAATTTGTTTCTATCATGAGAGAGAGTAGTCGCTAGTCATATGAGGCAAAATACTACCTTTATTACATCCTTATGACCTCTTTCTAGTGCTATCTCACATCCTTGTTGACTTTTATACAGCTTCTTAGAACTATTCTTAGTTGTATGAGATTAAATGTGGCTATATTCTACCTATTGGTTAAGGCTTTAGAAGCTTTATGGCTAGCACCAGAGAACCATTGGACCTCAAGAAGGCTCCAAGAGATATATATATATATGTATCACCATTAAAGGCAAGACGCTTAAACAGCTTGTGGCCTTAAAGAGAGATTAAAGTAACCAAGCCATGGCAACAATTGTGCAGGGATCGACACACTCAAAGTTGCAAGTCTTTGAGCAGGTAAGATCTTTATCAGATCTGCATTTTAAACTGCCAAAAGAATTTGGCATCAAAATTTTGTGAGTGCAATTTGCTAAGCTTTTAAAAATCATTTAATATTTTCGATCGACATTTTAACAAATTTATTGATTTACTTAGATATTTGAATCCACATTTTCTATCAAAATTATTACTTTCTCTTAATTATCAATTTCAAATCATTTTAATCTTGGTAATATGATAGATAATTTAAATATGCGTAATCCTTTAAATTTTGGTGATCCTTTTCATTATGACGTTGGTTAGTGATTTTCCTATGTGGTTTGAAAGCTCATAAACAAACATTATAGAAGAATCAAATGTAGGTCATAAATTTTATGGATATGGAAATTATAAAGTTTTTTTTCCTATTTATTGTTTCTAAAGGGAATCTTGTATTTCGAATTCAAAAATTTAAAAGAATTTATTCATTTAATAAATCAAGAATTTGCAAGAAATTACATGCGCAGCAAAAAAAATCAAGATTTATATTAGATTCCTTTAGGATCTTTGAATTGTGTTTACATGTGATTGCAAAAATTTTTCCAGCAGTTAAATCTTCAAGATAAAAGATCATATCTTTTCGAAGACTCGTAACTTTAAGGGAAAATCCTGCAAGAAGATCCACCAAGAGAAGATTACATCCAAGTCTTTTCAAGATCACGTGTGTTCCAAGTGCAATGCCTCTAATGCTAAGCCACATATATGATAATAGGAACCTTCTTAAGGTCTAGGGTTTCTCCAGTGCTAGCTAGAAGATCTTGGGATCTTAAACAAAAGATATATTTTTTTGCTTTCTTTTCCCCAAGAAAAAGGGTGGACAAAATTTGTAGTAAACAAAAAAATAAAGAAAAATGTAACAATTGCAGGGTTTCTTGGTTTTTTATTTTTAGCCACAACAACTTATGAAAATTCTTGATACACAAAGATCATGAAAAAAAATCAAGAAGCAAGAACAAGAAAGTGGTGCAGCTAATCACATTATCCTTGGCCAAGACTTGGAAGTTTTTCGAACAACAGTGGGATCAACTTCTTTTAGGATTGGCCGAAATTAGGGTTTGTTAAAATTAACAAAGTTAAAACATATTAACAATTTAATTATACATTGCTAATTAGGTTAAGCTATTAGAAGATTGGATCAAGATTCACTTAACCCAATGGCTGGTGCAAATTAGTATCCATTATGAAAATAGGTAAAACTCTTTTACATAATACAACCAAGATTGGGCTTAGATATTAACTAATAAATATCTTGGCTAATCCATCACCTATTTGGGCCCTTAATATGCACCTAACCCTGGTATGTATCTAGATGGACATTATTTGAAACTATCAGATTAACTTAACAAGGCTTGGGCTAACTTTAAATTTACAAACAAGAATATTGATTCCTAATTAATTTTTTTACCTAAGTAAAACAATTTTACTTCATGCAAATTTAATTAAATATTTATCAAATAATTATTTAATTTACCAAGAATAATTTTTAAATAATTATTTTAGTAACCAAGAACTAAATTTAGCCATTATTGGGACAACTCTAATGACATGTCTACTAGTAGACATTGTCTTGATATGTCATAATTACCATTCTTGCCTAATTAAGAATCTTTTTTAGATTTCATAAATCAAATTTGTGTCTTAATAAATCTTTAATCAAACTAATTCAATTAAGTTTTCCATAATATATTTTTTATTTAATTAAGTCATACTTAATTAAATCCTAGTTTTAATCTAATTAATCCGTCCTATTTTGTATGACCCATTAGGTTCCCCGTATGTTGACAATGAACATAACTAAGTTCATTAATCATGTTCGTAGATCAAAGGTAGGATCCAGCAACCCATCATGACCACCTAAATATTGAAAAGTCAAATATGACCTCATAGAAACCTTTTAGTGACCAGCTTACAAATTTAATTTGGTCTTTTCACCAAATATCCTAGATTGAACTTGAGCTTAGTATAATGTCTACTTATACTATAATACATATTTGTTCCTACAACTTATGGTTAACGATGTCACTGCGTGCCCCGCCTTTAAAACTTCAAACAATTTGAAGGGTATAGCGTGCTTAAAAATAAATGATGGTTGGTCATGGTCAAGCCTTTAAGTTATCCCTTGATCGGGATTTGGATTAGGCGTAACAATATGAGATGAAGAAAGACATTGGCGAGTCGTTCATCTAACTAGTCTTGGATAGCTACCATGAAATGGCCGTAAACTTAGAGTTGTCATCGATCATTTCAGGCTAAGCAGGATCTGATGCCTACTAAAAATAATATTTTGAGTTATGATACTTGAAACATCAGTTTGAAGGTCTATCAAGTCCAAAAATTCATTGGTTAGGTTCAAGAGTTGGTTAAACACGGGGAAAAATTAACATTCCTATGACACCCGAAATCGGTACCTACTAACTATATTTTACTTTGGTCTCAGTTAAATAGGTTCCATTAAGCCTTTATTTAGATATAATTCCCTTTAATGCATGAAGTTTTGTAAAAATGGGTTCAGCTTTTCTTCTCTCTTTTTTTAAATAGCCCATCTATGCACCCCAAAGATGTGAGGAACACAGGGAATTTTTATGAATATAAAGTTTGGATTGAGTTTTAAAAATTTTGATATTCCGTATTAAGCACTAGAGAGATACCAACATGAAACATCGCCTTGTAAATTTTATTGGAAAAATGAATTTTAAATATGAGTGCATGATAATTACTACAAAAGGAAATGAGTTAGTGAGGCAAAACAAGTGAAATATAATAATATCATAAACTAGCAATCACAATGAAAGAACATAAAAAAAAGGGGTAATTGAAATGTATCTCATAGTTGCTTTCGATTATTGAAGAATAACAGAGACGAGAATTCTAGAGATCGATCTGGATTTGATGGTAATTTGAAAAACAAAATTGATTTTTTGTCAAAGAGTCTGAGGCATCTGGAAGAGAAAATTGTGGGCGTTTATGAGGTAAAACGGGTTGGAGTATCCCCTAGAAGAGGTGGGGTTAGAGTAACCCCAAAGATAAAGTTAGGAAAATATTTAGGGATAAAGTAAAAAATTATATCTTTCTAAAAAAAATAGGGTTGAAGTATCCCCAAAGTTAGGAAAACATTTAAGAACAAGGAGAAAATCTAAATTTTTTAATTAAAAATGGGGTTAGAGTATCCCCTTTGAGTAATGAAGTTAAAGTATCTCCATTAGTGAAATTTGAATGTGAAATCCTATTTTTTGTATTTTAATCGTGATCCAAGTCAAAACGGGCTGATGTTGTTAGGGAACCAATCGGACGCATTTTGAGACATTCGAATGTCTAGATAAAAAGAGATTCAAAAACTAAGATAAAAACTGAAGACAACATTGTGTCACCTCTCTTCCTAAATTTATTTCAGGTTCGTCCGAAGGCTTTAGGCAGTGAATAAGATATCATTAAAAAGATAACTCGATAAGGTTTAATGTAAAAATATTCCAAAAATTCTAGATGGTCACTTCTAAGCGAAATTAATTTTTGAAGTTAAGTCTATATTGACAGTGGAAGTACATGCATGGGAAAAGACATGCCAAACTTTGAAAAATCATTTCGCGTTCATCTAAGATTGTTAAATTGTGAACAACACCTTTCAGAAAAGGAATTTTGTAAACATTTTAGGAAAAATACTTAAAAATTTCAACAAAATCATCTGATAGGCCAAAATGGCCAAAACAATATTTTGCATGTTACTTCTAGAGGTTTCGGCCAACAAAGGTTTGAAAAATCATAAGTCCCTCATCCTGGATGATTAGAGGGTAAATAAGACACCGTTAGAAAGGTACTTCGATGTCCTTTAAGGAAAACTATTAGAAAAATCAAAAGAAATATTTTATGGTTCAAAAATGATTTTCTAAATTTAGATTAAGTATTATTAGAGCACAAACAAAAGGATTATTTGATATTTTAACTTTTTCAAAGATAGGCTCAGGTGTAGGACATCTAAACATCCATGACAGAAAGTAACATGGGCTTCACAAGTTTATTCCACATTCATGAAGTAGTTTGGGATGACAAAACAACCCATCGACCATGTTACTAAAGGGATTATTTAATATTTTGATATTTTCAAAGATAGGCTCAGGTCTAGGACATCCAAACATCCATGACAGAAAGTAACATGGGCTTCACAAGTTCATTCGACATTCACGAAGTAGTTTGGGATGACAAAACAACCCGTTGACCATGTTACTAAAGGGAACATGAGACTCAAGATCATTGACCATGTTACTAAAGGGAATATGAGATTCAAAATCAAGGTTTAATATTATAAGGATTTCTTTTGTCAAAAAATGAACTTATTTCATCATGAATCCAGAGTTGAAATGTTGATTTACCTTCAAGATTGAGAGATCAATTTGATGAAAGCATTAAGTCCATGCTACTCTTCATCTATTAAAGGCAGCATGAACCTAACTTGGGGATGTTTCTAAAAATCAAGTTTTAAGAAAAAGCAAGCATTTTGATGGAGATATCATGAAGAAAATACAGCACGTACCAAGATAAACACAGGTTAAACATGTAAACATACAAAGATGACATTTTGACATAAAAATGGCTGACACTAATGTAAGAGGATGACGAATAGGTGTATGGAGATGATATGAACATGTTTGAAAAAGAGAATGGATGCTGGAATTGTCAAGGCAACATTTTTATTTAATGAGACTCCTTAAAACACAAGCAAATGTTTGAACATACCTAAGACATGTTAAGGTGACCATTTGAATATGAAATGGACATGTGAATATGGAAGGAACATGGCAAAAGATGTATGAACAGAGGCTGTGTAATGATGAAAATGAAGTATGGTGAGTTTATATATCCCACAACATCAAGGTGTCAAGAGGGTCATCAAAATCCTAAGACTACCACAACCAAGGCAATAATAATGCATGAAAGCCTTAAGAGGGTTATGGCAGCAAAAAGGGCTCACTAAAATGAAATGGATGATCAAAATAGAAAATGTATGGAACAAGATAAAAAAAAATATACCAGCAAAAGCTTGAATCTTCCTTCTTTTTAAAAATAGTGACTTTAAGCTCAGTTTCTTCCCTCTTTTTGCTATTATTTAGCAAGAAAAAGGTGAAAGGAAGAAGCTTTCTAGTAATATGGTTACTAGGTGTTTTGAGGATGAAAATATATGAAAGGTTGAGTTTTTGAAAGTGTTCTGATGGTGGTTTTAGGGAGCTATAGGAATAAAGATTTGTTGAGGGTGAAAGGTAATGGAATAGTATTTTTGAAGTTGAAGTTGCTGTAGGATTTGTAGGGGTGGATGACGAGTTTTCTAAGACTGCTTGAGAGCTTTTTGGATAGTTGAGATTTTTTTTAAGATAGTTGGGAGAGTTTTCTATTCAATGCTCAGCCATTACTTTTAGAAGACAATGCAACGGCATTTTTTATTTTTCTTTTTTCACTAAGGGACATCTCTAGTTGCCATGCTCAGTTGACTCTTTTCTTATTGGTTCTGCCATGCTGTGTAAAGAGGCAAAAAGGCTGTGACAGCCTACAACTGGAGATATGCTTACCATACCCACTTATACCCATATATCTTATGAAAGTGACCTTTGTCATTTGTCGTTTAGGCTCCAAAAATATGTTTGAATCTGTTAATAAGCCCATAGTTAAGGTTTGCAATGATTTATGATAATTCCTTGGTGCAAAAACATGTTTAAATTAGGTTTTTGAAGGCTGAAAGTGGCTCGAACTAGGAAAAATGCCTTGATGTATCGATACAAAACATGTTGTATCGATAAACAAGGTACTTTTTACTTATGAGTATCGATACAATAGCTGTGTATCAATACAAAGAGCAAAAAATGTTTTCAGTCTCGAAACTTAAAGCCCTGTATCGATACTTCATGGATTTGTATCGATACTCATGCTTGTACATCGATGCATTTTGCCAAAAATCATAACTTTGGCCACTGCCAAGGCATGTATCAATACAAACATGCTAGGTATTGATAGTATCTCGAGTATCGATACTTAACCCTCTTGTATTGATACTGCGTGTGAAAATTCAAATTTTTGATGATGTAAAGCCTCGTATCAATACTCGTGCACTAATATAAATTGCACATACCCATTGCTTCTTGAGTTACCTCAACTTGGTCACAAACAATGAGAAATTGATCCGTGCATTCATTTGAATAACCCTGGTGACACTATGGATAATGGCTTTTGATGCCTCATTTGTATATATTTCTTTAATACTATCCATAGGCATTTCAAAACTTCCTAAAAATAATTTTTTGCTTGTTGCCGTGTCACCTAATAGTGCCTAACAACATAACATCGACAGTCATCCCCTAGTTTTTATTTTTATTTTTGATATTATCATCTTTCACCTAACTCCTAGGATGCCAAAAATTGGCCTAGACAAAATGAGGTGTCTACAGTTGGCCCTTTTTGGCCGTTGCTAAGTATTAGAAACAGGGCAAAGACAAATAGACACCATTTTATTCAGATAGCATGATGGATTTGCATTTCACAAAAAGTGTTATCAACTTATGTCAGCTTTGAGGTAAGAAGTGTCTTACTCTTTGAGGACTGAGGTAGGTTATGTGGAGCCATTAGCTTGTGTGAGCTTTATAGTAAAAAAGCATCCTGCTCTTTGAGGACTGAGGTAGGTAGTTGCCACTAGCTTGTGTAGGTTTTGATGTAGGAAAGTTTCCTGCTCTTTGAGGACTGAGGTAGGTTATGTGGAGCCACCAGCTTGTGTGGGCTTTATGGTATGGAAGCGCCCTACTTTTTGAGGACTGAGGTAGGTAGTTGTCACCAGCTTATGTGAGCTTTGAGCTATGTAAGCATCCTACTCCTTGAGGACTTGAGGTAGGTAGTTGCCACCAGCTTGTGTGGCTTAGTTAAACGTCCTACCCTTTAAGGATTGAAGTAGGTAGGTGCCACCAACTAGTGTGGGCTTTAGTAAGCATTCTACTCTTTGAGGATTGAAGTAGGTAGTTACCATTAGCTTGGGGTTTAGGTAAATGTCCAGCTCTTTGAGAACTAAGGTAGTTAGTTGTGACCAGCTTGTGTGGGCTTTGTTAAGCATCCTGCTCTTTGAAGACTGAGGTAGGTAGTTGCCACCAACTAGTGTGGGCTTTGATAAGTTTCTTGCTCTTTGAGGACTGAGGTAGGTAGTTGCTACCAACTTGTGTGGGCTTTGGTAAGCGTCCCACTCTTTGAGGACTAAGGTAGGTAGTTGCCACCAGCTTGTGTGGGCTTTGTTAAGTATCATGCTCTTTGAGGACTGAGGTAGGTAGTTAGCACCAACTTGTATGGGCTTTGTGGTAGGGAAGTATCCTACTCTTTGAGGACTAGAAGGAAATGAGTGTAGATACCCTTCTTAGGTGATTTTCAACGAGCATGTAAGGTTGAATGTACTTACTTGAGGCCTTTTGAAGTTTTTCGAAATTAGAAAATGGAACCTTAGGTTCCCTACAAATTTGACTTTTGTTTATAGGAGCTAGTACCTGTAGGGTATTAAATGTTGCATAATGGTGCAAGTGCCTATCTAAATTATGCAAGGGTAATAACTTAAAAAGCCTAATTCAGTGGTTGGTTTTGGCTTTCGTTGGCTTTGATAAAGTGGCTTTTTCCCTAAGGTTTATCAATCTTGCTCTAGATTTTATAGGCTTTAAATATTAAGGTTATCCCTTGTTTAAAGGTACAGGAGGTCCATGACCCTTTACTGGAAGGAGGTTTTGAGCACATTTTAAAGATGTAGGCCTAGAGCAAGACTGGTTGTGGCCCTAAGAGTTTATTCTTAGTCTTTAAACATGAAACAAAGTTCTTACAAAATTCTATTTTTTGAAGTAATGCTAGGAAATCCTATCATCAATTTTATTTGTTTATCAAGCATTATCAAGTAAATGATAAACATGATGCAACATGAAATACAGTGCTATAAAAAAGATTCTATGAGAAATTAAGTAATATTTTTATTTAAAGAAAGAAGGTACAAGTTGTGACAAATTTATAAGACTGTGGAAGGTTTTGAAATACAAAAGAGATAAAAGAAGTCTTCTTAGTCGATGAACTCTGATGATGATGACATGAATTCTCCACTGAGTGCTTTAGGAGATTTTTTTGAGCAATTGACCCTTTTGGTGCTAGCTGACTCATAAGAAGATCTCTTAGATTGCCCTATGGTAGGATAAAGCCCTCAAAGTTAGGTAGTTTTCATTTTTCAAGTGCAGGTATGGACGAGGTTTGGTAGGGTTTGGTTAGCAAAAAACATATAGGTTAGGTTATGACTTAGTTTGATCAGAATGGTGAATAGGGGGAACAGGGTTTGGTTACTTAAGCTGCCCTTTTAGGTTTTCAACTTAAGTTGGTTTTCTGTTGTATCTTCTCTTTTTTTTTCTACTTTTTTAGATAGTGGAAAGAAAAATAGAAATAAGATACCCTTTTGGGTTTTCATCCTAAAATCCTTTTAAGCATAGTATTTCTTAATAGAATCAAAGTTTATAGGGTTGGGTAGGTCACTACCGTCTATCTCGATTAAGATTAGGACTCCTCTAAAGAATACATGTTTCACCGCGTATGGCCCTTCCCAATTTGGGGTCTATTTTTTGTGAGCATCTTTATGGATCGGGAGGTACCAAATCACCTTCTTGGAATTGGCAAGGGTAGACTTTTTTGTTATGGGCCCTCATTATCCACTTTTGATACAACTGCCCGTGACAAATGGCCTTAATTCTTTTCTCTTTAATGAGATTGAGTGGCTCATATCGGCTATTAACCCATTCAACTTCTTTATGTTGGGATTCCATTAGGACTCTAAGTGAAGGGGTTTTAACTTTAATTGGCAAGATGGCATCCATGCCATAGACCAAAGAGAATCGGATGGCACTCGTGAAAGTTTGTACTGCTGTATGATAAGCATGTAAGGCAAAAGGTAATTTCTCATGCCAATCTTTGTACTTCTCAGCCATCTTTTCAACTATCTTCTTGATATTCTTATTGGCTGGTTCAACTGCCCTATTCATTGTCAAGCTGTATGAGATAGAGTTTCGATGTTGAATCTTGAACTGAAAGTAGTTCGGTTGCATCATGTTGTTTTTTGGGTTGCTTACATTATTACTAATAATTTTTTTAGGAAGACCATATCTACAGATGATGTCCCATCTCATAAATTTACACATGACAGATCTAGTGACATTGGCATAAGAAGCTGCCTCTACCGATTTGGTGAAATAATCAATTACGATCAAAATGCAGTGATGCCCATTAGAAGCCTTAAGGGTAATTGGTCCAATCATGTTTATGCCCCATATAGAAAAAGGCCATTAAGCTATCATAACATGCAAAGATATTGGTGGGACATGGATTTTGTTAGCATAGATTTGGCTTTTGTGACATTTTCGAGCATAGTTAATGCAATCATTTTTTAGAGTCAACTAATAGTAGCCTGATCGCATGACTTGTCTTGCCATTCGATGTCTATTGACTTGCATACCATAAATCCCTTCATGAACTTCTTCAAGTATTCTCTTGGCTTCGAAGGTATCCATGGATTTGAGTAGCACTTGATCCTAGCCTTTCTTGTATAGAATCCCACTATCCAAAATGAAGCTTTAGCTAATCGTCGGATGGTTTTTTTATCAATTTTGGTGGCATATTTTGGGTATTGTTGATTCTTGACATACTAAAGGATGTCATGATACCATGGCAAACCGTCTTTCTCTTTTTTAATATTTTGATAATGTGTCAGGGCTGTATAGATACTCATTTGAATATAAGTGACGTTCGATTCTCGATTGACTTTGAACATGGATGATAAAGTGGCCAAGGCATTAGTAATTTGGTTCTCTTCTCAGGGTAGATGTTGAAAACTAATATTGTTAAATTCTTTTATGAGTTTGATATTAGATTCCCGTAGTGGATCAGTTTAGCATCACGTGTTTGCTATTTTCCCTTCAATTGGTAAATGACGAGGGCTGAATCTCCAAACACTTATAGTGTTTAAATGTCCCTTTCAACGGTTGCTTAGAGTTCCATGATGAAAGCCTCATATTCAACTATGTTATTGGTGCAGTCAAAGTTTAGTTTGGCTATGAAAGGGTAATGGTTTCCCTTAAGCAAGATGAGAATTACCCTAATTCCATGCCTTAGTGCATTTGAAGCTCTATCGAAGTACATGTACCATGACGACCCACACTTGACAACGTTCCTTGCCTAAAATATGCACATCATGTTTTCGTCAAAGAATTCAAAGTCTAAAGGCTAGTAGTCATTTGTACCTTGACATACCAAAAAAGTTTGCTATCGCACTACCTGTAATGGCTTTCTAGTTTATGTACATGATATCGTACTTAGAAAGTATAACTTGCCATCTAGCTAACCTTCCGAACAAGGTAGGAGCTTCACATAAATACTTGATGGGATCAAGCTTGGCGACTAGCCATGTGGTATGGTACAGTATGTATTGCCTTAACCTCTAGGCTATCCAGGCTAAAGCACAACATAGCTTTTTTATGAATGAATAATTATTCTCATATTCTGTAAACTTTTTACTTAGGTAATAGATAACCTGTTCCTTTTTTCTTGATTCATCATGTTACCCTAATACATAGCCCATCGACTTGTCAAAAACTGATAGATACATGATTAATGGTCGACTGGGCACTGGTGGTATAAGTACAAGAGGGTTCAAAAGATAATGTTTGACCTTATCAAAAGCATTTTGACATTCTTCATTCCATTCTCCAGGATTTTGTTTTCAGAGTAGCCAAAAGATTGGATCACATTTGTTTGTCAACTGAGATATGAATTGGGCTATGTAGTTCAACCTTCCTAAGAAGCTTTTCATTTCCTTTTGATTCGAAGTGGTGACAGATTTTGAATGGCCTTGACCTTGTCAGGATTAACCTTTATTCCTTCTCGCTCACAATAAAACCCAATAGTTTATCGGATGTTGTACTGAATGTGCATTTGGTAGGATTTAGCTTGAGCTGGTATTTGCGAGCCTTTAAAGAGTTTTTGCAAATGGGCCACATGTTCACTCTCTTTTGGTGACTTGGTGATCGTAACATCTACATAGACCTCAATTTCTTTATGCATGAGATCATGGATGTTGCTATCACCCTTTGGTGGGTTGCCCTAGCATTTTTGAGCTCGAAATGCATCACTTTGTAGCAAAAAGTACCCTTACGATTACAAAAGTGGTCTTTTCCATGTGTTCATTAGACATTTTGATTTGGTTGTTTCCCGAAAACCCATCCATGAAGGAAAATAATGCATTTTTGGCAGTGTTTCCTACTAAGGTATTGATGTGAGGCAAGAAAAAATTATCTTAGGGACTAGTTTGGTTTAGGTCCTTATAGTCCACACACATTTGAACTTTACCATCCTTCTTAGGAACTAGGACTATACTAGCTACCCATTTAGAATATGTGGCTACCTTGAGAATTCCTACTTTAAATTGCTTTTTCACTTCTTCTTTGATCTTCAAAAGCATTTTAGGTTTCATCTTTTTAAGCTTTTGTTGTATGGGCTTACACTCAGGTTTAAAGGGAAGTTTATGAACCATAATATTGGTATCTAATCCAGGCATGTTTTGATAGGACCAGGCAAACACGTCTCGATATTCTTAAAGGAGACTTATTAGTTTAGCTCAAGTTGATGGCTTTATGAAGGTTCTGATTTTGACTTTTTTTGGATCTTTTTCTGTTCCAAGGTTTATGGTTTTGGTGGGTTCTTCATAAGGTAATATCTATTTTTCTTCTTATTTAATTAGTCTTAATAGGTCTAGGGGTATGGGGTTTTCTTTAAGATTTTCTTTAGATTTGACCTCACTAGTACAGATCGGTTACTCAAAATCAATTTCTAAAGTTTTAGTATGAACATTCATGTCATCTTTATCGGGGTACTTGAAAATATGGAAATAAACAGTATAGTAGAACAATATGTAAAGAAAAGTCTAAGGTCAGCAAGAATTATGAACGTAAAGAATGAATGCATAATGCTTAGTCATTTTGAATAATAATACTTAATAAAAGCTGCCCATATAGAGGATCCTACAATGCTTTTGGGCGAGAGCATGTATGTTTAGTTCATAGCATTACTTTGAAATAGACTTGAATAGTACAAGAATCTCAGTCTCAGTCCAAACACTCGAAACAAACCCTTAAAGGCACAAATCAGTCTCTGAACTTGTAGTTGACATCTTTGGCTTATCAATTGTATTGATGGAGACATCCTCGAATGCTTTGTTCAATATGGGCACAACACTAGTGGGGCCAGTATTTACATGTCCCTCTGGGTGAAAACTTTCCTAAAGTGGTGGGAATATCGTTAGCTCATCCTCTTTGTCTCGTCTCGACAAATGAGCCATTATCTTCTCATGGTTCTTCTGAGCTTGCTTTCTTTTCTGCTGTGTACTAGGCTTGAATCCTACCCTCTTTTGTCGATCTAGTTAACCACTTTTAAGGCTTCAGCAACTCTTTAAAGGCATTTTACAAGTCCCTTTCCAGCCTGGGCACCTTTACTGACATTTAACTTCAAACCCATATGAGTACTCTTTGATAGGTGGGGCTGAACTATTGGCAACCCTTCCTTGATATAAGTAGCATTAACAAACTCAAAGGATTGGAAATAGGATTCTAGGATATATTCGTCAGGTATGACATATAGGGCATTAGTTGAAGTAGCAGCAATGATATCTTCTTCTTCTCCGATACTAACAACTTTATTATTGATGATGAATTTCAATTTTTGGTGCAAAGATGATGGTATTGCTGTAGCAGAATGAATCCAAGGCCTTCCCAATAGGTAGTTATTCAATAGAGCAATGTTCATCATATGGAAGTCAACTTCGTAAGTATATAGGACGATTTAAAGTGGAATGGTAATGTTCCTTACAATGTTTCGGTATGTTTCATCGAACACTTGCATAATCATACGACTATTTTGGTTATAAGATGCATCGATGGGGAGCTTGTTCAAGCATGACACAGGAATTACATTTAAATTTAACCCATTATCGATGAGCACCTTGGGCAACATAGTGCCTTTACAATATGTGGTGATATGAAGGGCTTTGTAGTTTTCTCTCCTTCTAAGCGAATTTTATCATCGCTGAAAGATATATAATTATCGGTAGTGATGTTGCTCACTAAGTAATCCAACTGACCTATAGAAATGTCGGAAGGGACATAAGCTTCATTCAAAACTTTAAGAAGGGCATTCCTGTGAGCTTCAGAATTCAATAGTAGTGACAATATAGATATCTTAGCGAGTTGCTTGTTCAACTAATTAATGATGCTGTATTCACTATGTTTGATGAACTTGAGGAATTCTGTAGCTTATTTCTTATTCACTGGCTCTTTAAAGGCCAACGAATTTAAGTTTTTTCTATTGCAGATTTCGATGCTTGAGGAACAAGACTAGTATTTTCTTGTTGAGTTTCACTTCTTGATGTTGCTAGGGCATAACATCCGCCACTCCAAGTTAAGTGACTCACTCTTGAAAGGTCTACGCTCATTACTTGCTGACTAGATTCCCTGATGATTAAGGTTTTGTTTTCATAGTTCCAAGGAACCACCTTATCATCCTCTAAAGGAAAGGAGATATAAGTTGAATGATCATCCTTGGCATAGGCTGGACAGGGGTAGCTTTGGCTCTTGGTCTATTGTAGTACAAGATCAATGGCTTTTCAACCCTAAGAAGGATTACCTTCTTCTTCTTTTATAGTATTGATAGGCGGTGTTGCATTTACAGACTCAGTGTGCGGGGTTTACTTTTCATCATAGAATTCGATGCTACCCTCGTTCATCATCTTTTGAAACATAGCATAAAACTCTTAGTATGTTTGAAGAGTATAGCCATAAATAGTATGGAAATCATAGAATTCATTGGTTCTATCCTTTGTCTACTCGGCTTCATTAAGTAGCTTAGCTTGCACCAGGATTTGCCAAATCGAATTCACTGGCGTTCTAACTTCTTTTATGTTTTCTATAATTTCATAGTTTTCTTCCATGACCATTCTCTTTAGGTTTAACTTGGCATAAGTTTAAGACAAACTAGCTTCAATGCTGGACTTGTTGACTGGCCTTTTTTTTCCCTTTATCTTTGTAGATATTTGTTCTACTTGGTCAATTTTTTATGGCCTCATTGATCATCCCACAGAGCATGACCACATCCACAAAGCTCTTAGGGAAGCTTTTTGCTACCCTTTCATAATAAGAGGCTTGCAACATGCTAATGAATCTAAGAATCATCTCTTTTTCTATCAACAAAGGATGAGTTTGGGTAGCCTCCTCCATCCCATTTGCAGCATACTACCTAAAACTTTCATTAGATCTCTTTTCCATGCTGATAAGAGATAGACAACTTGAGATCTGATCATCGGTAGGTCTCTCTTCATCAATGGCATTAATAGATGGGGCATCGTCTCCATCCCACTCCTCGTAGAACTCGATCTCGGACCAATCCATCATCCCTTGGACTATTTTCAAGAATTATGGACAATGCTGCAAATCATGTTCTCGACCGCAGTGGCAGCAGGATGTTTCAATGGCATTTTTATCATTTGTCACTATTCTAGCTTTCAAAAAAGCTTGCCAAACCTTACTCATCGGGGTTTTGACTTTTTTAGTGTTTCTTTTGAGCTAGCAACCTTTCTCATAGATTATCGTATTCACTCTTGGTTCATCATGATTAGGGAGTGGATTAGCCCCAACATTGGGTCCAAGATACTGCTCAATCCTGATCACTCATTTTTCTAGTGGACGCTGCACTTTTTTTTAAACGAAGTTCAGTTCAAAATGGAATGGCCTTGCGCTTCAGCATGGTATTCACAATAAGCATTCTCATCATACCATCTGGGGTACGGTGGTGATCTTGGTTTTGCGAATACTTGGGCCACTAGTTTAGCTGCCAATAAGCAAGAGTAAATCTCTTTATAAGAGTAAGGGAATGGTTCAAAGTGCTCCATTTCTCGAGGTGCTTGTTTATTATTCAGAGCTCTTGCATTGTACATATAGCGAAGCTATGTACTCTGGGCTACATTTTGAATGGGATTCGATGTAAAGCTCATTGCAGGAGCAAACCCGATAACGTGGTTTAGTTGCGATGGTGATAAGTAAGGAGTAAGACCCATATTCAACAAGCTCAAGAGGTACAAAGGTTGTGTTGGATGCAGACTTTGATTAAACCTGGCACGATTTTCATATACAACGTTCACCTCTTTCTCGTTACCCTTACTTACTATGTTTCTGACTGACTTAGATGTCTACCTAATGGATATCCTATCATTTTTGATGGCGCTCTTAATCATTTCACTCGATATAACCATATCGATAAAATTTTTTGTGGTGCTTCCTACCAGCTTTTCGTAGTAAGGAGCTTGTAGGTTGCCAACAAACATGACTGTTATTTCTTTTTATGTTAGAGGAGGATGAACTTGAGCTGTCTCCTCTCTCCATCTATAAGCATATTGTCTAAAGCTCTCAAAAGATTTTTTCTCCATGTTCATGAGAAAGAGGCGACCGAAGCCTAATTAGACACATGCTTATACTATTCAAGGAATGCGCATGCCAAATTTGCCTATGTTTGAATTCTTATAAGATAAAGCCTTATTACCACCTAAGAGCTATTACGGTTAAACTATCTTAGAAGCAATGGATCAGTAGTTTCTCGTTCTATTCATGCCTTACCATCTTACGATAGTACATGTAAAGATAGGCAATAGGGTCTGTACTCCTATTATATTTTTCAAAATCAGGCACTTTGAACTTAGGCAGGATAATGAGACTCGAAACCAGCCCTAATAATTTTGTGTCTATGATTCCATACTTGTTACTTCCTTCTATAGCTTGAAAACACTTCTCTAGTGACTGATACATGTCCAAATCCTTTTTGTTTTCTCTTGCTCCATTTGTTTATCGAGGTTTAGGACTATCGGGTTTGTTAGTGAAGAGCTTGCACCTTGAAATCCTTGAATTAAGTGTGATCTATTGTAGGATTGATGTAAATGAATGGCTAAGTTGGCGGGACACTTGCTACCGAAGGATGCTGCTTAAGTAGCGCCCGTTTCTTAGCATTGGTGGCCTTAAACCACTGTTTAGATTGCTTTTGGGATTGGCTGGATCTTTTCTCGCCTCGACTGTACTTGTTTGCCTTTTTTTCTTTCAACGCATTAAACAATAGCTTGGTCAGCTTGGCAATCTGAGCTTAGAGTTCCTCGTTCTTATGGAGTGACTGCTCTTAAAACTCTCTATACATGAGTTCGAGTCTTTCGATATGGGTGTGATGATCATTTTCCATCACTCTTTGATGATTGTAAGTGTTGTACCAATGGTGAACTAAATGTTCCATGTTTTAGATCACCTTCACTTTAAATTATTTTTGGATTAGGCTTTTTATGATATGTTCATGCATATGTTTGATGCAATGAGAGTGAATATGTGATCATGAAAATAAATGAATGAATAAAACTATGAAAAAAAGATTAGGTTAGTCATGCAAATTCGAAAAGGACAATTGGATTAAAGGGTAACTCCAACAATAGCATCTTTCATTAAATCAATAAAATATCCTGATTACATATGACTACATTTGAAAATGCCTAACACGGTTACATTGCCATATTACATGGTCGAAGAAATATAACAAATCTTGCTCATGGGCTCCAGTGGGCAAGATATCATGTGTTAAGGATCGGGCTACATCCATCATGTTTTCAGCCTCAACTGAGCTACCTGAAATTGCTTTGTGAGATAGCGATGATGGTCCTGATAGTTTTGGCGTGCATGATCAACCGCTTAAAGCCATTTTTGTTCCCGCTGTTCAAAGGCTCTTACCAGTGCATCGACTTGGTCTTGGTGAGCTTAAAGAGAATGCTTTAAATCTTGAATTTTGAGTGTCAAAGCTTCATTTCTAGCTTGGTTTGCTCTCAAATCCTAGACTCCAGCTTTTAACCATTCATTCTTCCTTTGACAAGTTGATGTAAGAGCCTAGGTTCTAACACACTTTACCTTATTGACCCTAGAAGCTTCTCTCAATTGGTGTAGTTTTTTCTCAAGAGTAGTAATTTTTGTCCTTCACTCAGTCGATGACTTTCCTAGTTTTAGAGACTTACTTATTTTGTTAAGGGCCACATAGTCTTTTTTCAAACTCTCGAGGTCCTCCTTAAAGTGATTTTTCTTCTTAATAGCACTATTTATCTCACCATCCCTCAGGTAAAGGTCAATTTTCAATTGACTAGTTTCCTCCTTTAATTGAGTAACCTCTTTGGCAAAGGTTACCCTTTTTTGTTTGAACTCTCGCTTGAGCAATTCAACTTTAGAGGAAAATTCATTGATTGGCATTTTTTATGTTTCGATACCAGACAAAGGCATGGCGTCATTAATTCGTCGAACCTTCCGTTCATCATATCTTAGGGTCATACTATTCCCTCTCTAATACCTTTCCATGTATCAGGTTTGTTTTCAAACATGAAAGGATAGTTGGACTTTCAACTTGTAATCGGGCTCACCATAGTCGAAATCCCACAACTCTAAGTCTTGGACGAAGGGGATAAACTGATAGCACTAAAACTGTCAAAGGACTAAAAGAGGGGCGTAGCTAGTACTTCCCCATAATCCCATGAGTGGCATGCAGTTGTAATCTTCGCACCAGTATATGACCATTTATGGGAAAAACCAAAAGGCCTTACATGTTACCTCCTCCCTCTTGAGGTTTTAGAATTTTTAGACCCATTGCTCTTCAGATTTGTCTTAAGGCCATTCTTTCTCAAACACCTTAGAGATAGGGCTAAAGCTGGGTAAGAAGTATTGTGATGTCCTATTTTCTTCTCGACCAAAGTGACTAATAACCAAATGTGAAGGAATAGTGCACACCTGATGAAACAGCTCGTACCCATTTTCTTACAAAAATTAAGAGCTCGAATAGTTTCGGCAATGATGGCCGAGGCAGGATTGATGTTGCAACATAAACAAGAAAAGACATCTACTACTATAGCTTCAACATAGCCTAACGTCTTAGGGAATATAACTAGACCATATATCGCCAAAGCATAGATATCTTGGATTTTTTGGATGTCAACAATACTTGCCACCACTTCTTTCAAACTAGCCCATGAGATATATTCACTGTTCCCCTTTGTTTTAGTATGACTCTCAATCTAGGACTCCGTTGCCTTAAGGATTTAAGCCAATCTTTTCTTGAAGGTTAGAGGATTCAACGCTTTATAGTATATCCTGTCAACCTTTGCCCTTTCAATGTTGAGTAATGTAGTGTATTCATTAACTGTGGGGACCAACTCTTCATGATTGAAAGTGAAACACTGGTATGCTAAATTCTGAAACTGAGAGGCTGCTTGCAACAAATCGACATCCAAATGAACTTGAAGTAGAAGAGCTATATCTTCGTATTTCTTAGTGAATGATTTCGTTTCAGTACTATCCCAATTGGTCCATACAATCCTTAGATCTTACTAATCATTTTGATGGTACCCTATCTTGATCCTTTCATGCAGTATTGAAATATGCCCTGGTTTAAGGAGGTCTCCATCTTCACATTATCGGCATTTTGGCCATGCTCAAACTTTTTCAAAGGGCTTTAGCTCTGAAGTAGACTGTTGCTCCATGATAGACACCCCTTGATGGACACTAAACCATTGATCAATTATCTCATGGTGATGGTAAATATGATGAAATGATGCATGGTGAATAAGGAAAGCAAAAAGGGAATAAGTTAGTAACCAATAGGAAATAATAGGCAAAAGATAAAGGAATGGAAGAGTATCAGCAAAAGTGTATCACAAAATTTGACTTGAGAATAAGTAGAACGATCCCAAAGGCAGACATAATGAATATAAATGTTGAGGGATTAAACGGGCAGCATATCAGCATGTCCATATTAAAATTGCCTCTTCACTAAACAACATGATACCTTGCAAGGACTAAGACTGACCACTTGAATTATGACATTTGTTCATCACCATCTATGTTAAGGACTAATAAAAGTTTTAATAATTTTTACACCCCTCTAAAAGATAGGATGAATTCTATAAATGTTCTTAAAATATCAAAAATATCAGATTATTTCTACATGATCCTTAATATTTTCTAACTTTACAATTAGTCTCTGTACAAAATAAACACATAATTAAACACAAAATACATCACAAAAAATCATGAAAATTATGTAAAAAATCACATAACAAAATCAGCCAAGCACCTATGGCCTCAGACCAAAGAACGCGAAAAGTTTTAATATGTTTTACACCCCTATAGAAACCATCTGGACGTTAAAAATATTTCAAAATGACCAAAATACCTTTAAATGAATGATTTTTCCCAATGAACTCAAAACTTTTACATTTTTTTAATTTAGTCCTTACATAATAGAGAATCACAAATTAACACCAAAAACATTATGGAAAAATTACAAAAGCCACACAAAAATTCATGAAAATGATTCGGCCAAACACCTCACAAAATACATTTTCACATTTTGCAAATTAGTCCTTGAACTTTCTAAAATTTCAAAAATGTACCTAACATGTTAAAATTGTTGAAAACATGTTAGAAAATACAAGAAACACTCTAAAGGAACCTAAGGCTTTCAGCCAAGCAATAATGGCCCTAAAAAATGTTTTCAATATTTTATAACTTAGTCCCTAGATTTCTTAATATTACAAAATAATCTACAAAACATAAAATCATCACAAAAGTAAGCATAGAAACATCATCCAAATATCATTAGATTTGGCCAAAGCATGGAAAACAAACAAAAATTTATATTTTCCAATATAACATCATAAAAATAACCATGAATAAATATCATAAAACTTACATAGATAAATAAAATCATAAAAAATAAGTACATAAATATACTTATCAACATATTAACATGAAAATATTAGGAAAAACAATATAAACATAAACATATATATATAACAATATCAACACCACATCAATGACAATAACATTTCATAAAAAAATCAAACAATAATAAAAAAACTTAAATGCAACAATAAAATATGAGAATTATTCATGCTCACCATGTTTAGCATTTCAATATGGATGAAAATTTATGAGCTTTAACACGATTTTGACTCACAAATAGGAAGGGAAATGAATCAAATAAACAAAAACTAAGTTAAGTGTTTACCTTAAAAAAAGCTTGGAAAACTAAGTAAAATTATCTTTTTTAGGCTTTTTCTCTTCTAAATAGCCAAAGCCTTTCATTTGAAGCAACCTTCCCCTATACATAGGGGAAGGATCCAGCCAAGGTATTAGTGCTTGGCCGAAATTTTTCTAGGATTTTCTAATCCTTTCTTTTTTTTTTTTATTTCATTTATTATTCATTTATTTGATTTCATTTTGATTTGATTTAAATTAACATTTTTTGTCATTTTCTGAATTATGTCATCCATGACATTATCAAGCTCTAGAGAATTTTGAATGATATTTAAATAATATGTAAAATTATACCATAAAAATTAATTGGAAGGATTAAATTATAAAAATAAAAAATTATGAATTTGAAATAAAATTTTAAATGATTAATTTAATTTAATTTAATCTAATAACAAAACCAATTTTAATGTTTAAGAAAAAAATTAAAATTCTAAACTCGTAAAATTTTATAAGAAGAAAACCTTATGGGAAAAATTCTTATATGTAAAAAATAAAAAATTCATAAAATAAATTAAATTTTTAAAAAATAATTTAATGTGAATTAAAAAATAATATTTGAAAAATTTTAAAAATTATTAACTCAAAATCTTACTAAAAACTTTATGAAGTAAAAAACTCCATATCTTGAAAATAAAAAATTAAAGAAAAACAAATCTCATAAAATAAATATAATTTTGAAAAACTATTTTAATATGAATTTAATGAAAATATTTAAAGAATTTTAAAATTTCTTAACTCAGAAAAATCTTCCCAAAAAAATTTACGAAGTAGAAAACTTCGTATCTTGGAAATGAAAATTTTCAAAATATGCTTAAGTTTAATAAAAATGAATTTTATTCAATATATTAATTAAAACATTAATTTATAAAAATGATAAAATGAAAATCTAAATTTTGAAACAATTTTTACCATAAACTTTTACGAGTACAACACTCGTGGTGTTGTGAAAAATTCATATTTAATAAATAAATTTAACAACTTGACACCTTGTGGTATAGAATGTCAACATAGATTTTTCCTTAAATATTTTTTATTTTTTAGGGTGAGTTTGGGCATAAATACCACAAAGGTATTAATAAAAATATACGACAGTTAACTTCCTAAATTTAACAAAAATATTCTTGAAAAATTACTAAAAATGAGAAATTTGACTGTGATAACATTTACAGAAATAAATTTCACAAGTGTAAAATTTAAAGTTAATTATTTTACCTTGATATTTATCTTTTTTAATCGAGATTTGCCCTTTATGACACTTGAAATGGCACTAATTTTGTCATGTGTACTTATGATTATTTAAGTATAAGAAATAGGTCTTGAAAATGTCTATTCTAACTAAAGAAAATTTACCCGACTAGGACAAATACCTAATTCTCTCACAAATATCAGGGAATTATCTCAGACAAAATTAAGGGTCTACAAGGAGGCATCCCTAAGCATTTCATCGGTTGGGTTTTAAGTGTTTCTGAAGCCGTTAGCCCCTAGAAGGTAGGTAGGGCACACCCAGATTGCCCCTAGGGTAGGCAGGTCATGCCCCGTCCACCTCGAAGGGTAGGTAAGGTAGGCCCCAACCATTGGATCTGTTAGTTAGGTTTTGGGTGCTTGCCTAAGCCGCTAACCCTCAAGAGGTGCACAGGGTATGCCCAGTGAGGCATGCACCATGTGTCTGGCAGGGTGCGAGCCTTAACCATTGTTGCAGAATAACCCGTGAATGTGTTAAGTACAACATAACGAGGGGATGAGGATGTCTCCGCACCCTAAGCCCTCTCGGCACCTGTGTATCAATGACTTGGCCTTGTTATACCTTTGGGGTGGTTGAGACACCTGGTCGCATCGCTCATGACCAAACAAAGAACCCCTAACCTAAGTCATGTCAAGGAATCGAAATATGATGAAGAGCACATCGCTCATGACCAAAGAAAGATACTTTCATGTCAAATGTACACAATAGGGATAGGTTCATCTTTTTCTAATGTTATTGAGTTTTTTAAGGTTATCGAGATACTTTCACGTCGAACTTAAGTGTGTTTTAGTAATTTACCACAAAATTGAGTCCTTTAAGGTTAGTAGGATGCTTTCATGATGAAAGTGCACTTTAGAGGACATGTTGGTCATCTCGACCAAAGTCGGTCCTTAGAGTTAAGTTTAATACTTAGGGTAATTTTTATTATATAAATAAAATTAGAATTTTAAAATTAAGGCAACGTCTTCAAATTAAAATAGTATGTGAAATTTCTCCTAAAATATGAGAGAGGTTTACGGATTATTTTTCAAAATGAAAATTGAGATTTTTTAAATTTTGTGCAAATAAAACTTTTAGTATCCCTCCAACTCTCCGGTGGGATACATAAGAGATTTTGATTGTTAAAATAAAATCTTTTATATTCCTCCAGTCTTCCAAAAGGTTATAGAAATATTTTGACCTTTCATATTCTGTCGACTCTCTAATGGGATATGAAAGATATTTTGATTTTTAAAAATATTAAAAACCTAGTTTTCTAATAAGGAATAATAAATTTGTTTTATGAAAATTTTGATATGTGGGAAGTGCAATTAAATATTGACTATTGACACTAAATAAAAACCAGAATTTAAATTAATACATAGTTAATAAGGTACTAATTATTAGGCAATATAAGAGAGATCATTCTTTCCTCATGATTGTAATTGATACCTTGACCTTTCATATAATCTTTAGTATTATCGTAAACCTTGAAGTTTGTTTTTAAGAGTTTCATAACCCTTGGAATACAAACTCTGGTAGGTGACCAATCTCACATAGCCAAAGTATATTGGTGGTGACTCCAAGACAAATGATTGTTTCGTAACGAATATTTAAGGTTAAGTGAGCAATTCATCTCGACGACATATTCCCAAATACGAAAAATAAAAAAAATAATAATGATATGGCCCTTAAAACATAAAAAAATGATGATATATAGATATATATATATATGTATAGAGGAACGAGGGGCACACCCGCCTTTTAAGTCAAGCTAGTCAGGATTTGTATCTGGGCTATGTTGCGATACCTAGCCAAAATAGATTAGCGGTGACTCCAAGTCAAATGGTTGTTTCGTAACGACCATTTAAGGTTAAGTTGAGTGAGCGATCTACTTCGATAACTCGATTCTGAACGTGAACACAAAAAAACAAAAGGGATTCACTCGTCAAAGTCTAGTAGGTCATGATTCGCATCCTAGTACGTTGCAACAGAAACTAATTCACTACATTTTGTTACTAACTGAACAAAAATATTAGCACTATTTATTGGATCACATGATATTCTAAGGTAATATCTATGCTTAAGGAATTCAACATAATTGGTACATCATATAAATGACAATCACTATTAAATAGATCTACTAAAATGCAAGGATGTTCAATGGACAAAGTAAACAAACAAGATCATTTAGCATCATAAAAAGCAATTTTAACCTCATCTGTATTTTGAATAAAGGAGTATGATGGAAAAAAAAAACTCATAAGATATCTTGGCAAAAATGTGAACATCCCATAAACCATTATCAACATGACTACTAGAATTAAACCCATCACATGCAAAGTTAAATCTTAGCTTTTTTTAGAAAAATACTGTTTGAAAATTCAAGAAAAGCAAACATAACGGTCTAAATTAAAGCTGTATAAAGCTAACTGCTGTCACATACAATAGAATGTGTAACTGTATCTTGGTCACAATGGTGACTACTATCCAGAAATGAAACAATGCCACTATTGCTATCATTTTCTCCATTCCTAAAATTAGATATAGGAAAATCAAATGTTTTGAGTCTAGCATAATTGTTGTTAGTAATAATATCATCATTGGCATTTAAAACAGGGCTTCCATGTCTCCTTTGTATAGTAGTTCTCAATCTTTCTATCCTTCTAGCCCTACTTGGTCCAAACTGTTCAACGTTATCCATTACAAACAGTAGGAACTTCAAGAAAACAAAAGTAGAGTGCACAAAAAAAAACGCACAAAAGTAAAATATCAACCATCCAGAGCAACAAATTTCAAACATAATACACATATCATTAATCAGTTGCTAACCTCATCAAAAACAAAATAATGCAGCAATTAAATGCCATCAATAACTCCCCTGTTTTTTGTCTCAAATATTATTCCAAACACAATGAAAAATAAAAAAATTTGTAAGCCATGAAAATTTTTAACATCATTTTAAACAATAAGGAACATGCCAAAACACATGAAAATTTCAAAAATTTTCATGAAAATGCATGCAAAAAGGCATACAAAAACATGTACAAAAGCTTTAGCACACTATGGCCTTGCAACAAGCTTAAATCCTTGATAACTTATGATTATAAGATGTTCTTAAGCTTATTAGTTTCATCTCCTATAACAATAAGTAATAGTAATTAATACATTTGGGGATTAACCATGTGCATCTTCTAAACACCTTGAAACATGCGAAAAACACATAAAATACTAATACTACACAGTAAAAAAGCCATACACAATCTCCAAAATAGAAAACAATAGCAAAATAAGCTTTAATTACAACTAAAACTAACATAGAAGTGTGAATTGAAATTGAACTTGCAATCTATGCTTAATTTATGCTTTTCTAAAGCTCTATGTAACAACCAAAAGCATATATCTGTGGCAAACAATAAGATTAAAAATAACACTTTCATTAAAAAAGAAATTTTTAATTCAAAAAAGTATCTTTCCCAAAAGGAAGTTTCAAGGTTCTAACTAAATCCCTTAAAACTACAATTCAGAATAAGCAAATATCTTTCAATAAGAATAGCTTGTGTATTAACTACAAAAACATCTTTTATTAAAAACTACAGCTACAAATCAGAAGAAGCAGACAATGATTTCAATGAAACTTAACTTCGATGATATACTTAACCTATCTTTTTGCAAAGCTTTATGGAAATACCTAATAATCATAACTAAGTTGGTTTTTTAAGATAATACATGCTGTGAAACATTAACGTATATGGATTATGAATTGTCTAATACAAAGAAAAGCAAATTTAAAAAAAAAAAAATTAAAATAAAGCACAAACAAAACCACACAAAAAAGCTAAGTATTCAAAGCAATAAATTGTAGGCACAACACATATATCATTAATCAGCTGTCAAATTCTCAAAAACAAAATAATGCAATATATAAAATGCCAACAATGAATCACTTGTTTTCATCTCAAAATAGTATTCAAGCACAACATAGAAACCCTAAAAACATGAAAATTTATAAGCTGCAAAAATTTTCAATGGCAAGCAACATGTATAAACACACGAAATTTTCAAAGTAAATAAAAGAATTCCTAAAATGTGTTGAAAGTACTCCATGACCTCAGAACTAGCTTAAATCTATAACAATTAATATTTATGAAACACCATTAAGCTTCTCAAGTACACGTCTTATAGCAACCAGTAATAATAATAATAATAATAATAATTAACCATGTTCATTATTGTAAACAAGAAGAAACATGCAAAAACACGTAAGACATAAATAGCACACCGTAAAAAAAATATAATACAATCTCCTAATTAAGCAAAACAAATTTTTGATTACATTCGAAAATATACTTTTAGAAAAGCTAGCATAAAAGTGTAAGCTGAAATTGAACTTGCAATCTATGCTTAAGCTATGTTTTTTTGAAGCTTAAATTTGAGGTAAGTCTTACAACAGTGTAAAAAGTAGACAGTAGTATCAAAAAAATACAACTGCTTTCATTTTAATAAATGATATTTCAAGGAAACAACTGAATAAACTTGAAAGTATAATTTAAAAGAAGTAAACATCTGTTAATAAGAACATCTTGCATATTGGATCTGAGAACATATTTTAATAAAAAATGCAACTTCAATTCACAAACATCACAATTTCAAGTGAAATTCAACTTGGATTCCATACTTAAGGTATCATTTTGAAAAGTTTTGTGCAAGTACCTAAGACTTGTACAGGCTAGTTCTTTAAAATAGTACCTTTTAAAAAGCATCAATTTATATAAGATTGTGCAACTGATTAAATCAACATCATTATTCAATCATTCAAATATTAACTTTGTTAAGTGATTCTTTCATTTGAGTCAACAAAAGACAACCAAAATAGAGTTTTTTGAGATATCTAAATCTCTAACATTTACTCTGGTTCTCAAAAACAAAGGCACTATTTTTTGTCTCAAGCTTCACATAAAGGAAAGAAATTTTAGAATTAACAAAACAAAGGAATGCCTTTTATGTAACAAGCTTTAAATAAAGACAAAAGTTGTAAAATCCTTTTAACTGATTCTACGGATGTTCTATACCTTATCGTTTTAATTGGTTCTTCCTTTACTCTTTACTCCTCAAACCATAAAAACATACAAACACTGGTAATGAAATAAAATCACAACTAATACCTAAAGTTCAAATACCGAACTTACCCAAAATAGGCTGAATGATAAAAATTGATACTATAGTCACATACACCATAAATGAATTGCCGAATTCTTACAAATAAAAGAAAAATCAAACACTAACAACAACTTATCTACTCATTCCCTAAACAATATCACAAATCAAAGTAAAACATGAAACCATAGAAATTCAACTTTCACTTAAACAAACTTAGAATAAACAAAAAAAGTAACACCTAATACATTTGAAAATTAATTGGTAGTAATCAAATAAAATTGGAAAAGCGAATAATAATTTTCATGTTCTTCATTTTAAACAACAATCAACACAAAGTATTGGGGATACACCAAATTATCAATGCAAGAAACACATAAAACAACCTCTCAATGAAATGCAAACATCCTGCAATGAAAACTAATACTGCAATTTTTAAACAAAAACAACCCAATCTTAGGTCCGACCTTTATTGACCATAATGAATGCCAACATTAAACATGGATGCATTGAAAAACAAAAGAACAAAAAATGCACTGTATTAAAGACAATCTAAAAATGCAAAATCTAATCTTAAATCTAAAATTTCCTCTTTCTCTCACTTTTGCATATTTTCAGTTCATCATTGTATAATATGTAATCAAGAAAAAAAACAATGAAAAATTGATATTTCAATATTGAAACACAAATATGAACCACCAACCCAAGCTCACCCTTTATTAACCTTCTTATTTGCCATCATTTACATCAATACATTAAAAGCAAAGATCAAAAACATGAATTGGATTTAAAACTTCCATCTCAACAATGCAAAATCTAAACTTAAATCTAGGGTCTCCTATTTTTGTCACTTTCACTCATTTCAGTTCAGACTTAGATAAAATACAAAATTAGAAAAAAAAATCAAACATAATCACAAATTAGTTCCAAAAAATATGCAATGGAATCTAATAACAGAAAAGCCAAAATAGAGAAAAAAAAACACAAAGAAAAAAAAATGGATTATTTCAGTTGATCTTTAGATAACATGCAAAATAAAAAAATCAAACATAATTAAAAAATCATCTAAAGGAAAAATGCAACGTAGCCTAACAAAAACAAAGTTAAAAATAAAAAAACAAAGAAACGAAATTAAAAAAAAAAATAATAAGAAGAAGAAAAATAAGAAGAAATGGAATAAAAGATGAAAAAAGACCAAGGTGAAAGCTTTAAAAATCAAACTAGAGCATAGTAGGGGAGAAATTTGAGAGAAAAGGAAAAGAAAAAAAAAAAAAAAAAAAGCTTGGAAACCTATACCTCTCACATCACCAAAAATGGCATGGAAAAAAACTGTTTTTCTTTACCCAAAAAATCACAACATTCATCAGCTTCCCATACAATCCTTAAACCTTTAATCATCAGACTTTTGCAAAAACTCCAAACCCATCAATTCCAAATTGGAAACCAATTTTAAGGGATTACTCTCATTTTATTTTATAAGATAATAGAGTATTCCTTTTTATTTTTTAGATGAATAAAATGAGTATAATTATATTGATATTC
>JBBYHL010013427.1:0-11682 GCA_038381835.1 Adansonia madagascariensis
ATTATAAAATATGTAAATATTAATATAAAAATAACTTTTTAATATTATGAACAATGATTTGTACTTAAATTGGTCGGTGAGGATAAATTCGACCTTGAGCTTAGAATTCAAAAATTTTTCAGGCCATGCATAGGCCCATAGAACCGAACTAAGATTTTTTCGGGCCAAACGAGACCAAATTCGTTCCTAGGCTTAGAATTCAAAAATAGGTGAAAATGATTACATTTAACATAAAATAAAAAAAAATGATGTAAAATATACTCAAACCCAAACTCGACCTGAACTCGAACTCGAACCCGAATTGACCCGAACCCAAATAGACCATAACCCGAATTGGCCCAACCTGAAAGAACCCGAACCCGAACCCGAATTAGCCCGAACCCGAAATGGCCCGTCCCGAACCCGCCCAATTGCCACCTCTAGAATATGGACATATTTGTTAATTATTTTTATAAATATCATTTGTCCTTTTAAATTATTTTTAACTTAATATTTATAAAAGAGTAGCATATAATTAATTCACAATTGTACTTGGTGTTTATTTTAACTAGCTAAATTCTAATCTAATTTATGTACTAATATCAATAAGAGTTTGAAACAAAGTTATAATCTTAATAATTTTAACTATTTAATCTTTATTATCCATTAATTGTGATCATTATCACAGGTATAACGAATTTAATATACTTAAATTTTGTGTTTTTGTTAATGTTTTTTTTTAGTGTTTCATTTCTTAAGATTAAATATTATGTGTTTTTAAAATAAAATAATATTCACTAAGTTACAACGGAGAGTTTAAGGATTTAGTACACTTAAATTTTATGCCAATATTGTTATTTTCACATGTTCAAGTAATTCAACACAACAAAATTTTTTTTCCTTTCATTTTTCAAAGGCAATGAATTTTTTTAACTTACATTCTCATATTATTTTTTTATTACATTATTGTGATAATAGTTTTTCTTGTATAAATATATGGTGAATTTTTACTTAACGTAATCCAATGTATATAAAAATTTACAAATAACATATTCATGTGCAACGTACGTGATTATATACTAATTCTTATTAAAACTCTTAATTAATGTAAGGTAGTTTTCTATATATTCAAGAAAATTAGAGATTTTATTCAAATTAAAAATATAAATATAAAAGTTAAATATATTATAAAAAATTAAAAGAAAAAACCTTTTTAATAAAAACTTTTATCCTAAAACATTGATTTTATTGATTGATAATTTGACACAGGGAAAAATTGATATTTTTAAAAGCTTCCCACTAAATGTTTATTTTTATAAAATCTAAATAATGAAAATATCAAATTCAAAAGTTCTAATAAATTTTTGTGTACAAAAATCAACAAACATAAGAGAAAGTTGAATGAGAAGATATAAGAGCAAATTTACAAGATATCACTATTGATTTTAAAAATTTTAGTGAGATTTATGATAATAAACTAAATTTAAAATTTTTACATACATTTTATTTAAATTCATTACACTTTTATAGAAATATCATTACAATTTCATAGAAATAAATCAATTTTAAAAAGCTTGGAATATTGTTTATTATGTTACAACTAAATTTTTGAGTATTTTATATCCTATATGTGCATAATTTTCTTTTTTTTTTTTTTGGTGTGTTTTAATAAAATTTAACAAAAAGAATATTTTGATTGTGAAGGAAGAGACTTGTAAAGATTATCTCTTTTAAAATCTTACACTAATTTTTTATAAATCATAGTTTTCATTTTCATAGTATTATTTTTTTTAATTTTATTTTGAAAAATGGCATGTGAGTAGAGTTTTAATTAACATAAATTGGTAAAAATTGTTATTATGGTATGTTTTAAACATAAACTGTTATTTATTATAGTTGCATGTCATTTGCAGATTAATAAAATGCTTGTTCTATTTACTATATGTGCATGGTGTTTTCAAATTTATAGCTTATCTATTTCACCTAGTTTTTTTATTCATACAATTATAGCTTTTAATTTTTATAAAATTTAATTTCTCCCATTTTCCTAGCTGATCTATTCTTATGATTTTTGTTTGTTTTTTAGGATTTTTTTTTTTTCACAAACTAGCTAATTTATTCTATAGAGTTAGATTTAATTATTTATGTGTACATAGTGTTTAAAAAAAAAGTAAAATATAACATAAAATTAATTAACATGAAATTGATTAATTGAGTTTTGTTTAAAGCTGCGCACTTTTTTCGCTGCTTATTCTCTTCTAAATCCTCACTCTTCTAATGTCGCCTCATTATTAACTGCCTGTATCTCTTTCTTATTTTTCTTTTTTTTTTTAAGTTATATTTTTGGAACTAATGAACAATTAGTTGAGAGTGGGTAATGGCAGTGATATTTTCAGAGTGGTTATTTAAATATTTTTCTTTCTCTTATATATATGTGTATATATATATATATATATATATATCTTTTTCCTATTTATAAAATTTTAGGTATTATTTTGTTATTTTTGCTGTTTATAATAAAGCAAATAAAACGGGTTTAGTAGAGCCACACAAGTATAAGCTTACGAAAAAAATACGCTTGGAGTTTGATTAAATTCAAACCTTGCATGGTAAATTATGTATTAAATTCGTAATAGATTAATCATCCTAGAGCTTTTTTCTTCATAGGGGATTAGAATTTATTGTACTTATGTGATGAAAATAAAAATAATCTGAATTTAGCGACTTAGACAAAGGTGTCATACGACATTAGTGCTCTATGAGTCATTTTCCTTTGCTTAATTACACTTAGCTTATATGCTGGATATTTTTTCAAAGCATTGAGGGATATTGTTTTTCCTTTTTAACTTTTGAAATTGTAATAAAGTCCTGTTTTTTGGCTCAATTTGATAGCTTTTGAACTTTCATACATTAGTGATTCTGTCAATCATTTGTGAGCTTTATTGTTTTATTTCAAAGTTGCCTTTACTTCCTTTGTTGGCCTATCACTGTGTAGGTATGATAGAAAAAAAGTAAACAACATATTTGATGCTTATAGTTTATCATTTTTTTTGGGGAATAAAGCTTCATTCCAAAAGGTTGGTATTGCTTTAGTGCTCTTTCATTACATATTTGATATTCAATGTGCATGTTATGTTTCATTATTATGTCATTTGTGGTAAAAATGTTAGATGCCTGATTTTATAGCTGTTATTTATTTAATTATATTTTTGTATTTGTTTAGATTTAGCTATTATATTAAAATAAATAAGTACATTAGCGATATATACTTGAAGATAATAATTAAATAATTATTATGATTTTAGCGTTTTTAATGTTTTATAACTTTAATTTTTGAATAATAGCCAAAAAGTATTGTGATAATAGATAAGTGATATTTGATCTCTTTTCTTTTTCGCCTTATTCTTTTTCTTCTTCTCTGAGTTTCGAATAAGTGATCAGTTATAAGAAGACAAATTATATTTTCTACTAAATATTTATTTTAATAAAATTTAAAAAATTAAAATATTAAATTCAAAAGTTTAATAAATCTTTGTGTAAAAAAATTAACAGAGAATTAAAAGGAAATATAGAATAATAGATTGACAAAATATCTACTATTGACTTTTTAAAATCTATTTTATTAAAAAAACTTAAATTTAAAATTTTTACTTAAATTTTATTTGAAAGTAATTATACTTTTACATAAAAAAATTAATTTTAGAAAATTTTGAATATTGCTCGCTCTATGATAAAGTTAGATTCTTAGGTATTTTAGATAATATATATACATAATTTTTATTTCTTAGGTTTTAATGAAATTTAACGAATAAAATATTTAGATTATAAAAGACGAGACTTCTAAAGAGTATCTTTTTTAAAATTTTACATTACTTTTTTATACATAATACTTTTTAATTTAATTTTAAAAAATGATATTTACAGAAAATGAATGTTATTAATTGTTTTAAACATAAAGATTTACTCATTATAGGTGCACGTTATTCGCACGTTAATAATATGCTTGCTTTTTGCTTATATGTGCATGGTGATTTCACATTTATAGTTAATTTATATCACTTATTTTTTTTCTTCTTACTTGTTAAACTTTAGGACACAACTCTAGCTTTTAATTTTCTCTTTTAAATATTTTATTCTTTCAAAATTAGTTTTTTTTAAGTGATTGAATTTTTGTAATTTATTAAGTTTAGATATTTGTGCCAATAATAAATGAGAAAAAAATTATTTCAAGACATTCATTAATGAGGATAAGGGATATAAATCTTCTAAAATTGAAGAAACTAGAAGTATTATTACAAATTTTACTCGCTGCCATATTAGTACATTCAATCGTGGTAAGACGGCTAGTATAACAACTAATGCAGGTAATCTAATTTACTTTATAAATTTTAGAGTTATAGTTGTTTTAGTTAAACAGTTGTGATTTATTTGTTATTTCAACTTTAGATTTGAAACTATTAGAGAAATACTAACTTAGTTAAATTATAATATGTTGATTTTCAAAAGATTTAATTACTCACCTTTTCGCAGATCTATTCTTTTTAAGAACTTGAATGTTTTAAGTGTTTTTTTGAGGATTGAACAATTGATCCTAAAAAATGCACATATACTTGAAGATAATGATTAAATAATTATTATGATTTTAGCGTTTTTAATGTTTTATAACTTTGGTTTCTGAATAATAGTTAAAAGATATTATGATAATAGATAAGTGATATTTGATCTCTTTTCTTCTTCCCCTTATTATTTTTCTTTTTCTCTGGGTTTCGAATAAGTGATAAGTTATAAGAAGATAAATTATATTTTCTACTAAATATTTATTTTAATAAAATTTAAAAAATTAAAATATTAAATTCAAAAGTTTAATAAATCTTTGTTTATAAAAATTAACAGAGAATTAAAAGAAAATATAGAATAGTAGATTGACAAAATATCTACTATTGATTTTTTAAAATCTATTTTATTAAAAAAACTTAAATTTAAAATTTTTACTTAAATTTTATTTAAAAGTAATTATACTTTTACAGAAATAAATTAATTTTAGAAAATTTTGAATATTGCTCGCTCTATAATAGAGTTAGATTCTTAGGTATTTTAGATAATAAATATACATAATTTTCATTTTTAGGTTTTAATAAAATTTAATGAATAAAATATTTAGATTGTAAAAGATGAGACTTCTAAATAGTATCTTTTTTAAAATGTTACATTACTTTTTTATACATAATATTTTTTTAATTTAATTTTAAAAAATGATATTTACAGAAAATGGATGTTATTAATTGTTTTAAACATAAATATTTACTCATTATAGGCACACGTTATTCGCACGTTAATAATATGCTTACTTTTTGCTTATATGTGCATGGTGATTTCACATTTATAGTTAATTTATATCACTTAGTTTTTTTCTTTGTACTTGTTAAACTTGAGAACACAACTCTAGCTTTTAATTTTCTCTTTTAAATATTTAATTCTTTCAAAAATTAGTTTTTTTTTAAGTGATTTAATTTTTGCAATTTATTAAGTTTAGACATTTGTGTCAATAAGAAATAAGAAAAAAATTATTTTAAGACATTCATTAATGAGGATAAGGGATATAAATCTTTTAAAATTGAAGAAACTAGAAGTATTATTACAAATTTTACTCACAGCCATACTAGCATATTCAATCGTGGTAAGATGGCTAGTATAACAACTAATGCAGGTAATCTAATTTATTTTATAAGATTTTAGAGTTATAGTTGTTTTAGTTAAACAGTTGTGATTTATTTGTTATTTCAACTTTAGATGTGAAACTCTTAGTAAAATACTAACTTAGTTAAATTATATTATGCTGATTTTCAAAAGATTTAATTACTCACCTTTTCGTAGATCTATTCTTTTTAAGAACTTGAATGTTTTAAGTGTACTTTTGAGGATTGAACAATTAATCCTAAAAAATGCACATATACTTGAAGATAATGATTAAATAATTATTATGATTTTAGCATTTCTAATGTTTTATAACTTTGGTTTCTGAATAATAGTTAAAAGATATTGTGATAATAGATAAGTGATATTTGATCTATTTTCTTCTTCCCTTTATTATTTTTCTTTTTCTCTGGGTTTCGAATAAGTGATAAGTTATAAGAAGATAAATTATATTTTATACTAAATATTTATTTTAATAAAATTTAAAAAATTAAAATATTAAATTCAAAAGTTTAATAAATCTTTGTATATAAAAATTAACAGAGAATTAAAAGAAAATATAGAAGAGTAGATTGACAAAATATTTACTATTGACTTTTTAAAATATATTTTATTAAAAAAACTTAAATTTAAAATTTTTACATAAATTTTATTTGAAAGTAATTGTACTTTTACAAAAATAAATTAATTTTTAAAAATTTTGAATATTTTCCGCTCTAGGATAGAGTTAGATTCTTAGGTATTTTAAATAATATAAATACATAATTTTCTTTTCTTAGGTTTTAATGAAATTTAACGAATAAAATATATAGATTGTAAAAGACGAGACTTGTAAAGAGTATCTTTTTTAAAATGTTACATTAATTTTTTATATATAATACTTTTTTAATTTAATTTTGAAAAATGATATTTATAGAAAATGAATTTTGTTAATTGTTTTAAACATAAAGATTTACTTATTATAGGCGCACGTTATTCGAACGTTAATAATATGCTTGCTTTATTGCTTATATGTGCATGGTGATTTCACATTTATAGTTAGTTTATATTACTTAGTTTTTTTTTCTTTCTTGTTAAACTTGTGGACACGACTCTAGCTTTTAATTTTCTTTTTTAAATATTTTATTTTTTAAAAATTAGTTTTTTTTAAGTGATTGAATTTTTGTAATTTATTAGGTTTAGACATTCGTGCCAATAAGAAATGAGAAAAAAAATTATCTCAAGACATTCATTAATAAGGGTAAGAGATATAAATCTTCTAAAATTGAAGAAATTAGATGTATTATTACAAATGTTACTCGCAACCACACTAGTACATTCAATCGTGGTAAGACGGCTAGTATAACAACTAATGTAGGTAATCTAATTTATTTTATAAGATTTTAGAGTTATAGTTGTTTTAGTTAAACAGTTGTGATTTATTTTTATTTCAACTTTAGATGTGAAACTCTTAGTAAAATACTAACTTAGTTAAATTATAATATGCTGATTTTCAAAAGATTTAATTACTTACCTTTTCCTAACTCTATTCTTTTTAAGAACTTGAATGTTTTAAGTGCATTTTTTAGGATTGAACAATTAATCCTGTAAAAATTAAAGGTAGCACATATATAAAAGTTTAATAGTGTATAGCTCATAGGCTAAACATTATCTATGCATATGATTTTTATTTATTTTTTAAAAAATTTTCTTTTCACAAACTAGCAATTTATTTTGTAGAATTAGATATAATTATTTATGTATGCATTTGGGTTTCTATTTTTAGAGCAGTAAATTGACTATTTTAATAAATAAATTTATAAAAATTATACTTTATAAGTATTTAATAATAAATTTTTTAATATAAAAAAATTAATATTTTAGTAGTATAAAAATATTAATAGAAATAACGTTTTAATAATTATTATTATATTTTAAATATTTTAAAAATTTTATATAATTAATTTTTAATAATAAAAAGTATTATTTTAATATTATTATAATATCTTATCATTAAATATTATTATTAAAATATTATGATTTTAGGATTAAAAATTAATAGTTTAATGATAAATAATTTTTAATACTTCAATAATTATGTCAATATTACTATTTTAAATTGTAAAATAATATTTTAATAATAATATTGACATAAATAATATTTTAATAATTATTATAATATTTTAAAATATTTATATAATTAATGTTTTTATAATAAATAGTATTATTTTAAATATTTAATGTTAATATAATATTTTAGTATTTAATATTATGATTAAAATATTACTATTTGAAATATTAATATTTAAAGAATAAATAGTTTTAGTATTTTAATAATTAATAATTTAATATTTATGTCAATATCGCTATTAAAAAACAATAGATTTTTCAAAAAATAACTAAACAATAGAAAACAATTTTCATTGAGTCATCCAAACATAAAAAAATCTATGCTTTTTCAAAAAAATCATTATATTTGTGGAAGCTAATTTCAGTGAAATAAAAAGATCTTATTTTGAAAAATAGTATATGATTAGGTTTTAATCAGCATAAATTGATAAAAATAAATAAATTGACACCTGTGTTTTATGCATGCAAATTACCAATATTTACCTTTAAGAATTGAGATGGATTTCAAACTCATGCTTTTCTTAACCTTGAGATTGACAATTAACAAACAATTTCTATATTCCATTTTTTGTTTTTTGAAAAGAATGTTGGAATTGGGAGGGTGGTGGAAATGTGGTGGTTCTCACAATATGCACATTCTTTCACTAGTAATCTGATTTTTTTTTTTTTTACAAGCTTTGAGCTTTTCGTTTATCTCAAGGACATGTTTTTTTTTTTCCTCTTTTAGTCTCTTATAGTGTTTATTTTTGTCTTTGTTTCCCTTCTTGAAGTTATAGTTCTCATTATCTAATTATATTTTGTGGTTCCTATGTTGCAGAAATAATGTTGTTCGGATTCGGGTATGGTGTTGGGTGCTATTACATGTCTAGATGTCTAACTCGTCAATTATCTTAAACTTAAGGAACGAGATATGACTTAAAAGTATTTGATTGAAGGATACAGTTTGGGGATTCATTTTACATGTACTAAAATATATACGTATATATAAATATCGTTGCATGAATTATTTTTTTGATTATAATAAGGGTACATGAATATATCATATCAAATCTTTTTTAAACATATATAATATATCAATATTTTATATCAATAAAATTATTTTCATATTTTAAAACATATTTAATTTATAAAATTTATTTTTAATTATTATCAATTTTAAAAAAATTAATTCATTTATAAATAGCTTAAAATATAAATATAGCCCAAAAATATTGCAATTTTATTGTTTGGATTGGATTTATGCATTTAAAAGCATTTTGGCCTGTGATCATAAAACCCAATGATTAAAAAAAAGGAAAAAGGGAAAATTTCCAAAAAAAATAAAATAAACTAATAATTATTAAAAAAGAGTGAAACAAAAAAAAAATAATTTTGAAGAAGTAAATAACAGTAATTATAATTATTAATAAAGACTTTATAATTATTTCTTTATCCATATCTTATAACTTTTTATTTGGTAGCCTATTTGGTATGTTAAATCCATTGAGGATCCTGCTATTGTATATGTATTTATATATATTAAAAATAATAATTATAAATAATAAAAATTTTTAAAATATTTTATATTAAACCTTAAATTGTTATTTAAAAATAATAAAAATAAAAAATATTTTATATTAAATTTTAAATTATTATTTAAAAATAAAAAATAAAAATATTTTATATTAAATCCTGAAATACTGGTTAATAATAATAAAAAATTTAAAATACTTTATATTAAATCTCAAATTATTTTTTAAAAAATAAAAATATTATATATTATATATAATATGTGGGGGTGAGGGAACTGACACCCCTAACATATTTCATATAAATTATATATAATATATATTATATATAATAAAAATTAAAAATATTATATATTATATATAAATTATATTTATCAAAAATACCATTTAAAAATAATAAAAGATTAAAAATATTTTATATTAAAAATAATTACTATTTAAAAATAAAAAATAAAAAATATTTTATATGAAATTATATATTATTATATATTATTTATAATATATAATGTATATTATATACAAGGGAACTGACTCCTCTTACCCCCACATATAGATAATATATATTATATATATATATAATATGAATTGTATATTACAATTAATGAACCCTACGACTTACCATAACTAAATATGCAAATGAGTATAATTAAATGCAAAAATGACGAGAATTGAGTGTACAGAAACTTAAAATTGAATCTATGCTAAACCGTATGGCAATGGATCTTGTCAAAATGTCAGAGAGCAATTATGCATATTAGTTTGACACCAGATATAATAGTCATATGAGATATACATATGTTAATAAGTTAATCTACATTTGACCGTAACATACATTAGGCAGTTTACGTATAACGGAATATGCTTATGCGTTGGATGCACGTACGAAACAGTAAAAGTCAAATGTTAATACCCATAAGTAAATGTACATGTACATATGACGATAAATAAATATACAGATCACCATAACTGAATGTATGAATGAGGTTAACTAAATATATGAATGACTATAACTAAATGTAGCGATGATCAGAAATGAATGTACAAGAAGCTAAAACCGAATCCACGCTAAACCATATGGCCATGAGTTGTATCAAAATGTTAGAGAGCAATTCTGCACATTAGTTGACATCATATATGACAATCACATAAGATGTACATATGCTAATAAGTTAGTGTACATTTGATTATAGTACAAATTTGGTAGTGTCGCAACATGGTCCGGATACAAATCCCAGCCAAGCTTGACATAATGTCCCTCGCTCCTATATTTGTTAAATTTATCACTATTTTATATTCTCTTATTTCTATAGGCCATATCATTATCGATATTTTTTTATTTTTAGGGACTGGGTGGTGGAGATGAATCGCTCACTTGACTTTACCTTAAATAATTATTATGAAATGACTATTTATTTAGAGTCAACATCAATCTATTTGGGCTTGGTGAGATTGTTCACCTATCAGAGTTTATATTTTGAGGGTTATGAAACCCTAGAATACTAACTCCAAGACCCACAATCATATTGGAGATTATATAAAAGGGTCTGGGAATCAATTACAATCACAAGTGAGGATCGACCCTATCGTGATGCCCAAAAATCGATACCTTATTAATTACATGTCAACTTGAATTTTAATTTTTATTCTGTTTCGATGTATGACATTTAATTATAAATTTCTAAAATAATAATTTATAAAACAAATTTATTATTTCATCTTAGGAAAATCTTGTTTTTAAAATTTTGAAAATCAAAATCCCTTACGCACTCCATTGGAGGACCAGTGAAACATGAATGTTTTTTATCATTCTCTTTTGTATCTCAACGGAAACCAGAGGAACACAAAAGGTTTTAAAATTCAAAATATCTTTCATGCCTTACATATTATGATGATAAATGAATCTACGGATCACCATAATTGAATATACAAATGAGTTTAACTAAATGTGCGAATGACTATAACTAAATGTACAGATGATCAGGATTCGTATATGACATTTTAAGTTAGGCTGATCAGGATTCGTATATGGGCCATGTTGCAACAGGTACCCATAAGTAAATGTACATATGATGATAAATGAATATACGGATCACCATAACTAAATGTACAAATAAGTTTAACTAAATGTGCAAATAACTATAACTTAATGTACATATAACTATAAATGAATGTGCTAGACCTTAAAACTGAATCTACACTAAACTGTATGGCCATGAACCATATCAAAATGTTATAGAGCAATTGTGCACATTGGTTGAAAATTAGATGTGACCATCATGTAAGACACTAACATGCACAACGAGAGAAACCTATATATTCATTTATGATTATATTTTTTATTTTTATTATTTTTAAGTAGTAATTTAAGATTTAATATAAAATATTTTTAATC
>JBBYHL010013476.1:0-11678 GCA_038381835.1 Adansonia madagascariensis
ATTCGGGCTGAAGAATGCAGGTGCAACTTACCAACTAGCCATGGTCACTTTATTTCATGACATGATGCATAAAGAAATTGAAGTGTACGTTGATGACATGATTGCTAAGTCCCCTCAAGAAGAAAGTCATGTAGCAGACCTACAAAAGTTGTTTGAAAAGCTAAAAAAAATTGGTTAAAGCTGAACATGATGAAATGTACATTCAGAGCCAGGTCTGAAAAATTGTTAGGTTTTGTTATAAGCGAAAGAGGAATTAAGGTTGATCTGGATAAGATCAAAGCTAAACAGGAGTTACCATCCTTATGTATGCAAAAAAAAGTGAGAAGTTTCTTGGGGAGATTGAATTTCATCACTAGATTCATATCTTAACTCATGGATAAGTTTAATCTGATTTTTTAACTTTTGTGAAAACAAGATCCAGGTGAGTCGGATAGTGAATGCCAAAATGCTTTCAAAAAAGTTAAGCAATTTTTCTCTAATTTGTTAGTATTGCTACCACCTGCTCTGGGACAACCTTTTATCTTGTATTTGTCAGTGTTTAAAATATCCGTGGGCTATGTGTTGGGGCAACATGATGAGACTGGAATGAAGGAGTGGGCAATCTATTACCTCAGTAAGAAATTTTTTGATTACGAGGTAAATTGTTCTCATATAGAGAAGATATGTTGTGCTCTAGTCTAGACAGTGAAAAGGCTCTAACAGTACATGTTGTAACATGTTACATGGCTGATCACCAAAATGAACCCAATCAAATATCTGTTCAAAGAGCCAGCTTTATCAGGAAGGTTAGCTAGGTGGCAAGTTTTACTATCCGAATATGATATCATTTATGTAAGCTAAAAAGTGATCAAAAAAAGTACCATTGGTGAATTCTTAGTAAGCCAGGCATTTGATGATTATTAGCTATTGGATTTTGAATTCCCTGATGAGGACTTAATGAATATTACAATTGAAAAAGAAGAAAAGTCATCAAAAAGATCTACATGGAAAATGTATTTTGATTGAGCATCAAATGCAGTGGGAATGGAATTGGTGCAATTTTAATATCTCCAAAAGGGGATTATTACCCTTTTATTGCACCAACAATACGGCAGAATATGAAGCATATATTATGGAGCTTCAAGCAGCATTAGAAAAGAAGGCCCAAGTATTGAAAGTCTATAAAGATTTAGCCTTGGTAATTTACCAACTATGTGGAGAATGGGAAACGCGAGACCCAAGGTTGCTGCAATATAAAAAATTAATTCTAGAATTACTACAAGAACTCAAAGAAGTAGACTTTATTCATATATTCTGTGATGATAATCAAATGAGTATTTATGAATTCCCTGCATACTACCATAACATTAAGATTGAGGCAGATAGCCTTTCATGGTATCACGATATAAAAAATTATTTGAAAGATCAAGCATATCCATCAAATGCCTCAAAAACTGATAAGAGAACTTTAAGGAGGCTGGCACTAAATTTTGTCTTAGACGAAGAAATTTTGTATAAAAAAAGTTTGGACCAAACATTGTTAAGGTGTGTTGATGCTTTGGAAGAAAAGAAAATAATAAAAGAAGTACATGAAGGGGTTTATGGGATTCATGCCAACAGACACAAGATGGCATAATAAATCATGAGATTGGGCTATTTCTGATGACTATAGAGAGTGACTATATAAAGTACGCCCAAAAATGCCATAAGTGTCAAATCTATGCTAGTAAGATTCATGTCCTACCCTTATCGTTACATGTCATGATCATGCCATGGACTTTTTCTATATGGGGTATGGATGTCATTGGATCCATTATTCCTGCAGCCTGAAACCGACATCATTTCATCTTGGTGGCCATTGATTATTTCACATAATGGGTGGAAGTTGCTTCTTTTGCAAATGTCACAAGATTAATGGTGACTAAATTTCTAAAGGCCAATATCGTTTATAGATTTGGGGCTCTGAAAGAATTATAACGAATAATGCCTCCAACTTGAATAATAAATTGAAGATGGAGGTTTGTACCCAACTTAAAATCTCTCATCATAATTCAGTCACATATCGTCCGAAGATGATTAGGGCCGTAGAAGCTGCCAATAAAAATATTAAGAAGATTATGGGAAAAATGGTGAAGACTTATAAAGATTGGCATAAGAAGCTTTCATTCACTCTCCTTGCGTATCGAACCTCAGTACAGACCTCGACTAGGGTAACACCTTACTCATTGGTGTGTGGCACAAAGGTAGTACAACCAATTGAAGTTGAGATCCCATCACTTTGAATTTTAATGGAGACCAAATTTGAAGAATCTGAATGGGCATGAAATCACTAGGAATAATTAAACTTTATTAAAAAAAAATAAGTTGAAAGCGATCTAGCATGGGCAAATGTACCAGAAAAGGATGACGAAGGCCTATGATAAGAAAATTTGTCTAAGATAATTCATAAAAGAGAATTGGTGCTGAAGAAAATCCTTCTGATACGATAAATGGGCATCTAACTGGGAAGGGCCCTATATGGTTTACAAGGCATTCTTAGGAGGTACATTAATCCTTGCCGAAATGGACAGAGATGTCTTGCCACCCATCAATACAAATAGTGTAAAGAAATACTATGCTTAAAAAAACAAAAAAAAAAGAAGAAAACAAAAATCAAGCAAAAACCTAAATAGGGCATTTGATTAAAGCCGATTAAAGAGGAGGCTTCGAGTTGAAAACTCGAAAGGGCGGCTCAAGCAAAGAAAAAAATGATCAAATAATAGGCACGATATGATCAAACGTACCTTTAAAAGATAGATCTATGCAAAACCAAATATTTCGTTTAGAAGAAATATTTAAAGATCTGAATTTAGTTGTCTAGACCTTTTCTTTGACATTTACCATTATCTTTATGATTCTCTTCTTAGGCATTTTACAAAAATTTTCTGTAAAAAAACCAATATTCTACTTTTTTTCCTTGAAATGTAACCTCTGTTAGGCTATCTTTATTATTGTGCTAACGGTTTTGCTAATGATAATTAATGACTTAAAGAAATAAAGATTGAGTAAAATAGATAATAGACTAATTTCTTTGATTTACTCTGGAATGAGGTTAAAACATTATGAGAATCTTGGTTCACATCTTAATTCCTTCGAACATTCTAGGAAGCGTTAAGGGTGGATAACCAATAATCTTAGATGGAATTCTAATGATGGAGGAAACTTAACCTCTTAAAAGATATTCATCATTTTGTTTTGACTAGCAAGGGAGTTGATGGAAATGTCAAGTCCTTGTTACATTTTGAAAACCACAGATGGATCGAGGCAGCGACGCCCCACACATTTCTAATCATATCCCTTTTCCTCTAGATGGTATTGATGCATCACAAAGTCCTATTTTCTCTCAAGGCAAGGACATCACCCATATTTTTAATCATATCATCTTTCCTCAACCACTAGATAGTATTAATGCATCATAAAGTCTTGTTTTCTCTCGGGGCAAAGACATCGCCCACATTTCCAATCATATCCTTTTCTTCAACCACTAGATGGTATTGGTGCACCCGTACATTCCTAATCATACCATTCTCTTTCAGTCACTAGATAATGCTAGTGTATTATAATCAGAATTCCTAAGAGGGCAAGAATAATTGTTTCTATAAAGATAGCATTATATTCACGGCTAGCCCTTTACGCCAAAAAAATTTTCACGCTTTATGAAGATATCTTCATGCTTGTGAAGTGGGTTGAATCATGATTAAAAAAATGAATGAAAAATATAAAAATAAGGAATAAATCCAATCATGAAAATCCATGCACATTCATCATGCATCCATATTCATAATTATGTAATTCATAGGTTTAAAGCAATGAAGCAAGAAAAAACTATCAAAATGGTTGCTGCTTCAAAATCAAAAGATAAGTCAAGTTTGCTCAAAGATCTTAAATATTATATTACTTCAATCTTATTAAGGTTTGTTTCCAATTAATCGTACTTAGTCAAATTCTTGCTTACTTGGCTGTACTCGATCAAGTATTGCTACATTTTACTTGGTCAAATTCTCTTTTCTTTTTATTTGACGTGATGGTTTAGCCCTAGTCAAACTTCTTTTCACTTTTATTTGACGTGATGGTTTACCCTGGTCAAAATTTCTTTTCATTTCTGTTTAACGTGATAGTTTAGCCCTAGTCAAACTTTTTTCACCTCTATTTGACATGATGATTTAGCCCTAGTCAAACTTTCTTTTCCTTTCATTTGATGTGATGGTTTAGTCCTGGTCAGACTTTTTTTTCACTTTCGTTTGACGTGATGGTCTAGCCCTAGTCAGACTTTCTTTTCACTTTCGGTTGACATGATGGTTTTACTTTAGTCAAACTGTTTTTCATTTCATTTAACATGATGGTTTAACCATGGTCAAACTTTTTTTCACCTTCGTTTGACGTAATGGATTAGCCCTGATCAAACTTTCTTTTCACTTTCATTTGACGTAATGGTTTAGCCTTAGTCAAACTTTCTTTTCACTTTCATTTAACATGATGGTTTAGCCCTGCTCAAACTTTTTTTCATCTCGTTCAATGTAATGGTTCAGCCCTGGTCAAACTTGTTATGCTTTACATTAGGTATTACCTTTATATCCTTTGTCTCCCCATCGACTTAGTCCTAGGTAACTCCTTTCATTTGTTTTCTTGGCCTGATTGCTTGGTCTCAGTTAATTTGTCTTACTAGTTGGTTTGTGTGTTTTTGCCCTGGCTAACTCATTTTCAATATTAACTTCACTGTCGGTTGAAAGTTCCCCTTTTAATCAGTAAGCTCTAATATATGTTCATATCTCGTTTTTCTTATGCTTTGTGGCCCAAATGAAATGGTGTCTATTTGGTTTTTGTCATATTCCTGATCCTCAGCAATGGACAAATAGGGGCAGATGTAAACACCTAATTTATCCAAGCTGTCTGTTCCCAAAAGTTCCAAGTATTCGAGAATGGAAATGTAGTGGCCACTCTGTTGAAGGTCAATTTTCACCAGAACGGTTTCATATGTTTATAATTTTAATCAGTCATATGTAAATAACTATATATACACATGATGGAAAAATCAATTTTCTTGAGTAAAAAAGACAAGTAAAGGAAAAACTTTTGTTTTTGAACAAGTTCTTGACAAATTTTGGAAATTACCTCTACGATTGATTTCACGATTAATTTTTCTATTTTTAAGAATTTTTTAAGATTTTTTTGAAAAACTTAAGAAATTGGTGATCAAATATTTTTACCGATACTGATATGATTTGATATCGATTCTCACCCCAAAAAATCATATATATTCAAGAAAAAATATGTATTGGAATTTTCTACCATAAAGTGTCAAACTATAAATTTTATAAATTAATTTTGAATTTTGTAGTCTTACGAGTATCATGCTCGTGAATTTTACTTTTGGTTCTTGTTGATCTGTTTTTAAAATTTTACAAGTTCATTTTCTTCACCTTAGAAATTAATGTTTTGAATAATATATGGTTTTGAATTTGTTTTACTTCAGTGTCAATGAAATTCCAAAATTTTTTCGGTATTGAAATATGAGTTTTTCTTTACTCGTAAAATTTTTGGTGGAATCCTTTCGAGTTTCAAACATCAAAATTCATCCAATATTATTGTTTGATTCACACTAAATTAGTTTTGGAAAATTTATTTATTTTTATGAGTTTTAATTTTTTTTTGAAATTATCTTGTTTTCAAAATACGGAGTTTTCTACTCCTTAAATGTTTTTGGGGTGATTTTTCTTGGTTTATGATTTTTAAAATTTATTAAATATTATTATTTGATTCACTTTAATTCAGTTTTTAAAAATTCACTTATTTTCATGAGTTTTGATTTTTTTTTCTTGAACTTCACCCGTTCCGAAAAATCAAGTTTTCTATTCCATAAATGTTTTTGTGGGAATTTTCTTCGGTTTAAAATTTTTAAAATTCATCTAATATTATCATTTAACTCCCACTAAAACAGTTTTGAAAATTTTAATTTATTTCATGGGTTTTGAATTTTTTTTCATATATGTCAATTTTCCTACACTAAGGCATTTCTCGTAAAATTTTACGAGTTTTAACTTCCAATCAAGATCTTTTCCACCATTTCACTTTTAAAATTTTGCCTATTATCCATTAGCATTAATTCCATTTTTATTTTGATTTTTGGAAATTTTATTTTATTTAATTTTATTTACTTTTTCCAGCTAGTTACATACTAACTAGCTTGTTTTCTCATCCAATTACTTTCTAACCAAGTTGGTGACATCCCAATTACCCATTAAATGAGTTGGTCAACCTCATCACAAGCTTAATAATGGGATGGCTTGTAAGAAAAGATAGGCATGGGCTTATGACAATATTTATGGTTATCCAACCCAACAAGCCATCTACATATCAAATAAACAAAAAAAAAAGAAGAAAAAGAAAAGAGGGCATTCGGCCACTCTATGGGCAGCAATATTATCGCCCCCTCCTCTATAAATAGAGGACTTTTTTTTTTTTCCATGAAGAGACTTTTGGAAAAAGAGAGAAAAAAATTAGAGTGAAAAAGAAAGAAAAAATAAAAAAATAAAAACAAGATAAACTCTTGCCCCTTTTATTTTTAACCAAGGTAATCACCTTCTTCTTTCCTATGTCTTGTTGATTTCATGGTCATTTTGTTGTAATATCACATGTATATATGTTGTCTTGCTTGATTTGTGGTAACTTGGTTGTTATATGTTTGAAAGTTTGTGTTTTTATGCATGAAAATGGTGTATACATGTGTTTTACTTGTTTTTCCATCATGAAAATTTTGTTTGCTTGATGAATCCCACCTTGGTCGAACCTAATCTTGAGTGGATGATGACGATTTTGGTTAGTTTTAGCTTAAAATTGATATTAATATATCATTTTGTAATAAATGTTAAACTTAGGGACCGAACCGAAAAGAAGAAAGAAAAATTTTTGTTCTAACAAATCCCATGTTTGCCCTAATGATGTGTTTTCATGATGGTTTTGGTTGATTAAGGACTAAATTGCAAATGTCTAAAAGTTTAAGGACTAGTTTGCAAATAATAGAAATTTTTGTTGTGTGGTCAAAGGATTTGACCAAAAGCTTCATGGATGACTTGGAAACTGATTTTGGGTATTCAATATCATGCTTTAGGTATTCTTCACATTCTAGAGGGTATTTTGTAATTTTTTAAAGTTTAGGGGCTAGTTTGCAAATAATAAAAAATTTTGTTTTTTGGTCAAAAGTGTTTGACCAAACCTTCTTACGGATGTTCTTCATGATTTACATGTTGATTTTTACCTGATTAATTATATTTTATGATGATTTAGGTTATTTTTTATTTAGATACCTAAGTGTAAAATTGAGAAAGTTCAAGGACCCTTAGGGAAATTTAGCATTTTTAGGATAAAATGGTTATCTTTAGCATGAAATCATCCACTTAGATTATTTTAAATATTATGAGCATCTCATTAGTCCTCTGGTGAGGTGCTAAAAATGTAAAAACCTTTTGTATTCTTTTGGTTCTCCATCAGGGTATAAAATGCAATTTTTGAAAATTTAAAGACTTAATGGTATTTTTGCATGTCAGGTTATTTTAAAATTTAAACTGCTCATTTAGGGTGTTTTTGGGTCAAAAAATATATATTTTAGCATTTTAATCCAATTTAGGACTAATATTTAATTTTAAGAAATTTATGGACCCATTAGCAATTTTAATACTTTCGGTCAATTTTGTAATCTAAATTACCCATTTAGAGTAAGAATCATCATTACTTGTCCTTTCGAGTCCATCAGGGATACTGAGATACTCTCATGTCGAAGGTATATCTTAGGGCCATTTTTATAATTTTTCTCATTGGGATGCTTTTATGCCAAAGGTGAATGTTTAAGGTTCCATTAGCTTTTTAAGGTCATTTTTGAGTCCATTAGGGGTACCTAAATACTTTCATGGCAAAATTATACCCCAAGGGCATTTTCATAATTTTGCCTCACCAAGATGCTTTTATGCCAAAGGTGAATGTTTAGGGTTTATTTAGCCTTTTTAGGTCATTTTTGAGTCCATTAGGGGTACCGGGGTATTTTCATGTCGTAGGTATACTCAAGGGACATTTTCATAATTTTCCTTACCAGGTGCCTTAGTATTGATGGTAAGCCTTAGGAACATTTTAATTTTCCTTAAGACACAATCCTAAGTAGTTACCGGGTGCCTTAGTGTCGATGGTAAGCCTTATGAACATTTTAATTTTCCTTAGGACCCAATCCTAAGTAGTTACCAGGTGCCTTAGTGTCGATGGTAAGCCTTAGGAATAATTTTAATTTTCCTTAGAACCAAATCCTAAGTAGTTACCAGGTGCTGGTTAAGGATATTTTAATTTTTCTCAAAACCTAGTCTTAAGTAGCCACCAGGTGTTTCTATGCCAAAGGTATACTTTAAGGATAGGTTCATTTTTCTCTTATTTTTTTAGTCCTTAGATTCAAATTAGTACTTTAGTGTTTAGACCGAGTCATAGGTCCTTTATTTTTGTTTCAAATAAAATTTGCATGTCTTTGTAAAATAAAGGCAATGTCTCAGAGTTAGAGTGATACGTGAAACTCCTCCCACCCATATGTGATAGGGGTTTTACGAATCATTCTAATGATGAGATACCCTTTTTAAAATGGAAATTGGGAATTTTATACAAATAAAAACCTTTCACATTCTGTCAGGTACTCCGTAGGATGTGAAAGATGTTTCGGTCTTTTAGAACCTTTTATGTCCTTTTGGTTTTTTATTGGAGTATAAAAGGGAATCATAAAAACTTTTGTGTCTCATTGGTTTTTCGCTGGGGGTACATAAGATGTTTCGATTTTCAAAATGCAAAACCCCGATTTTCTCTCATGGAATAATGAAATCTTATTTTAACAATACGAGAATTGTAACTAAATACCACATATTAAAGCCAAATAAAAATTAAAGTTCAAATTAACCATAATCAATAAGGTATCAATTTTGGGTAAAACAAGGGGATCAATCCTTACTTGTTGCTGTAATCGGCTCTCGAACCCTTAAAAATGATCTTTGGTACCCCATAGACCACGGAATTTATCTTGAGGGTTTTGTAACCCTTAAAGCTTTAATTCTAACAGGTGACCAATCTCACCTGGCCAAAAGAAATTGGTGGCGACTCCAAACAAATGGTCATTTTGTTATAACTATTTAGGATTAAGATGGGCAAATGATTCATCTTAACTATCGAGTCCCCAGAAATAAAAGAATGTTAATATCGATATGGCCCAAAAAAAAAGAAGAATAAATAGTTTTGAAATAATGATGCATCACCATTTATATAGTCAAGGGCTGTTTAAGTCGGGCTTGGTCAGGATTTGCATCTGGGCCACGTTATGACATGGAGTATCCCCTCAGAAGGTCGAGGTTGGAATATCCCCGAAAGTGACATGTCTGACACTCTTTAAAGAAGTCGAGTTGGAAAACTTAAGTTGACAAAACTTTGTGATTTAGAAAATGAGTGAGCATTTTGATGCTTTTTGATAAAAGAAATTATTGTGAATAAGGATGGTAAAGATGTAAAAAAAATCAATGCCTAGATGCAAGCCTATGGGAGGTTAAAGCATGTTCTTGAGGCTGATCAGGGTGATATGGTGACATTCGAATGTCTAGAGACGAAGCTCAGGAAAACAACTTAATTTTGACCATAACCAAAAATAGGGGGACAACATCGCGCTATCCCACTTTCTAAATTTATTCTAAATTGGTTTGAAGGTTTAAAGGGTGAACAAGATATCGTTAGAAAGGTAACTCGATGAGGGTCAATCTAAAAATATTCCTAATATCCCAAAAAATAATTTTTTAGAGGGAATAAATTTTCAAATTTGGATTAATTAAGCTGCTGGCAGAGCATATGATGGACAAGATGTATCAACATTTGAAAAATCACCTCGGACTTGTTTTGTATCAAAAAATTACAAACGATACCTTTTTGAAAAGGGAGTTTCATGAATTTTCAGGAAAAATGTTTCAAGGGTTTGGAAAAATCATGTAGTGGGCCTAAACAGCCTGATCAGAATACACGTTGCTGATTCAAGGGGTTCTAGATAGTTTAGATTTGAAAAATCATAACTCTCTCATCTGAAATGATCTAGGGGTGAATAAGACATCATTTTAAAGATAATTTGACAAACATTGAGAGAAAAATATCAAAAAATTCATGAAAAATCATTTTGGATTTTAAACTGATTTTTCAATTTGCAACAACTATGCTGCCAGCAGGGGACAAAGCAAAGCAAGGGATATTTTTTTATTTTTCTTTGTGTTTTCGGGTCCAAACTTGAGTCATTGACATTCAAACATCTGTGACTAAAGGGAAAGACTGCCATGAGCATCATGAACTCATTTGCACCGCCCCAGAGTAGTTTGGGACAATGAAACAACCCGTTGATCATACCACTCAAGGTTTCAACTCAAAAACAAGGAACAAACATTTCGGGAACAAGTGCAGGGCCATTTTCATCAGAAAATCAGAAGTTTTAAGCTCGTTTAATCAGGATTCCAGATTTGGAAAACTTAATTTTCCCTAAGATTTTTTTGCTAACTTTAAGGAAAGCACTAAGTTCATGTTAATCCTCATTGGTTGAGGTAAACATGCTCGGCCTAGGGAGGTTTTGAAAATTAGTTTTTAACAGCCATCAAACATGCACTTAGATAAGGAGAAGACAATGAACATACAAGGGGATGGTACATAACATGAATGGGGATGGTAACTTTATCAATGGTCTTGACAAAGAAAGTGTTATGCACATATCTCATGAAGTGAAGCATGCCAAAAATGACAACGATTCATGACAAAATGTAAGTTAATGTATAAACATGCTTGAAACATGCTAGGCTAAGGATTTATGCATGGATTGAATGTAACATGATAGATGGATATGGCATAAAATGCATGAACAAGAATTATCAAAAATAATGAGGATGAAATGAGACACTTTGCACATCAAAAGGGGCATTAAGACATCCAAATCCTAAGCTACCACAACTGAAAGCCATAATAACACATGAGAATCCTAAACAGGTGATGGAAGCATGAAAGTCTTACTAAATGATAAGATGTTGCAAAACAAAAAATGAAAGTGATTAAGTAAGAAGTTACACCAACAAAGCTTTTATTTTTGGTTAAGTGGTTGGAGCAGTATAAATGGCCTGAATTCCCCTCTTTTCCTTGTTGTTAATTAACAAGAAATGAGAGAAAAAGAAAGGTTTCTGTTCTGGTATCGATGAGGATGATTTTTCAGAGTGTATAATGGTTGGGAGTGAGTGTTTGGGGCTATTTTTTGATTCTGAGTGAAGGACTATGGGATTCTATTTTTTTATGTGTGAATTAGTTAGGTGAGCTGAAACAAACTGGAAAAAACTTTTTTTTTGCTAAGATATTAATGGCCTATTTATACCAGCACTTTAGAGCTAAATTAGAGGTGTTTTTGGTTATTTCTCAAGGGGACAAAGTTATGACAGCTGATGGCTGTAGGGTGGCTGTAGGAAGTAACTTGTTACCAATGTGATGGACATAGGTTGGCTAGTTTAATTGTTAAAATTAGATACCAGCAAGTAGGGTGGCTGATGGTGATCTTTATCAACAAACAAGGGAGGAGTAAGGTGATCATATGACATTGACCCTTTATGATCTAATTTAGACTTCAAAAAAAATGT
>JBBYHL010013497.1:0-11677 GCA_038381835.1 Adansonia madagascariensis
CATTGCGTTACTAGTTCTTTTTTTTTTTTTTTTTTTTTCTTTTTTGCAAAATACTTACTACTATTGAAATTCTCCATTATCTTGCCTGATTTTGCTAGATTTATGTACTGCTTTATCTTATAGTATATGAATGAAATATCTAGAATATATTTATATTTATATTTATATTTATTTTCATATTCATTTAAACATTTTCGTTTTGATAATAAAGAATCATAAGAGTGCTCATTAAAGTCTTGCATGCAACAATAGTGATTTATGTCATATTTTTATATTAAAAATTTAATATTTCATTAACAAATCATATGATTATTTATTTTAATGTGATAACTTTTGATAAAAGTTTTTGTATCTAAATGCTTTCTCAATCCTGTCAATGAAATAGACACTCCTTTAAATAGTAATAATCAAATATTATTACTATTAATTATCATCAATCAAATTATGTATGTTAAAACTATTTTCATAAAACAACATATTAATAACTGTGTTAATTTATAATAGATAGGTTTAAGTGCTAGCCTAAAGAGACAAGTTTTGTTTTCTCACTTTCGTTTTTTGGTCGAGCGTGGATCCATTTCCAGGCAGGGCAAGACCCCACCATATGGAAAAAGTTGCCCCCCTTTGCTTATTCTCTCGGGTGCAAGCCTTGGATTGTAGTGTATTTATTAGTTGATGCGACGCTTAAAATTCCTATCATCCTTCCGTCCTTCTTTCATTTATTATTTGTATTAGTACTATAATAAATGGGGATGCGTGAGTGACGCATTTTCCCCAGCCTCCGGCGTATTCAACCGTGCACTGCCAAGCAATCTACATCACACATCATCTGTCATCACCGGACATTGACAGAAAATTTATAATTTGAACCGGTTATTTATTAGTAATAAATTTTATATGTAATTTTAATTATACAACAACTATATTTTAATGTTTTGAATGATAAATTAAATATTATTAAATTAATTTAAGCATGATTTAAACCAATTAATCCTTCTGCTTATTGTCCATGTGCATGACATTACTCGTATCTTCTCTTACTCAAAAGCCTTTTTTTCTTCCCTCTGTGCTTTCTATCTCTCTTTTTCCTTCCCGTTCAATCAAAATAGTATCTTTTGTCCATTTTTTATTTACATTTGAATTGCTAGTTATCAATCATAGCTCAATTAATATTTTCAATGGACAAGTGGTAAAAATAACAAAAAGAGAAGATAGAATCGCAATATAAATTAGGAAAAGGATCCGAGCTCTACTGTAAAACAAATACTGTACACTAATCACTAGATACAAATAAAACAATAATTTAGTTATGCTGACGTGAACTCCTGATGGCAAACATGTAAGTAAAAGAAATAAATATGAAGTTGTAAATATATTTATTAAATGTACAAAAATAGGTACATATATATATATATGTATTAAAAGCAAGATCATTGATTGCATAAAGAAAAAGACAAATGCTTTTAAAAGAGAGATAGATTGGAGGCACATAAATATGGTGGGGTTTAAATAAGGAAGCAAAAGAATTATTGGCAGCCTATATTTATATTCATCTTAAAGATAGTTGTCTCATTAAATCCCTAAGGCCAAGCTGCAACTTACTACATTTAATATTTATTTTAAAAAACATTTCTTAACATTTAAAATTTGCTTCATCTATACTCAATTAAAAATTTTACCTAAAAGACCCAAATAAATTATAAATCAAATACTAATATAACAAAGGTAGTTTATCTTTTAATGTTTTATATAACATTTAAATAATAACTTATTAACTCTTATAAAAACTGCCACTATTTAAAAGAACTATCATTCTTTTTGATATATATGTATATTTTTAAATATATATTTTTTAAGTAAGTTTTATTTCATTTACTTGCGTAGTGAATATAACATTTATACTATAAAATTAAAAGCAAAATTTATTTGAAACAATAACTATATAAAAATAAAATTTTTTAAATTGTAATAATAAAATAAAATAAAAATATTTAAATCTTTATTTTTTTAAAAAAAATATATATTTTAATTATTTTTTACAAATAAAGGCGACATGTGTAAGTTGGAAACTTGCAAATACCATCGGTCAAATATCATGCGCAAAATTGTACTACCAAAACAAAGCTTTGCCCTTTTTCGGTTTCGTTTGTTTGTTTCTTTTATTTTTGTTTATTAAATAAAAATATTTATATTTCATAATTTATAAATTTATATATTATTAATGAAATATATAATATTATTTCATTAAAAACTTTTAATAACAAAACTAATATTTTCAGTGCATGCCGAATTAAAGTTCTAATTTAACAATATATTTTCTTATTAACTATGATAATTAAATATATGAAAAAATATTTTATTTAATATAATAACATTCTAGCAGAAGTGATTTATTTTGTATTTATTAGTTCGAAGTTTAAAGCTGCAATGGAATCACCTATGTACGGAAAGTCCGTGCGCAGGATAACAGCATGTACGTTCTTCCCAGTTTCAAGCAACTTACATATTCGTTCATTTTTTTTATAATATAAAAAGAGAAAAAGGGTGAATTTTTGCAATATTTTTCTTATCACTTTTTATTTTTGGGTTTTTGTTATTTTTTCATGATTGAGCAGAGGTGAGGGAATCAGAGTGATTATGAACATAGTGGGGCTCCTTTGAAAGGTCTATATATCTTTTGAGGGGGAGAGAGAGCGAGAGAACTACTCAAATGCTTTGGTCGGCGAGCTTTGATGCTGCTAAGTGCTAACTGAAGGGGAGCTGTTTTTTGTTTTTTGGTTAAACCGAAAAGCCCTACGCAAGAAAAGATCTTCTTTTCCCAGTGTTGTTTCCCTTTTCTTTACAGGTTTTTGTTCATTGATTTTGGCCTCTGCTGCAGCTGGTAAATGGTGACCGGTAAAAGGTTCTCTTTTCTGAGCAATTGAGAGTTCTTTTTCGTGTTTCATGAGACCCTTTTTCTTCCTTTGATAATTTCTCTATCTATAGAAGATACAATGCGTGGTTACTTGAGTGGGACTCATTGAAGCAATGGGAATGGAGAATTTGTTTATTCTCTTTTTGTAAGTTGAAGGGGCTTTCGGTTTTTAAGTGAAGATGTAAAGGTGGGGTCTTTGCTTGAGTTCTTCTGGTAGAGTGTGTATTGTGAAAAGAAACAATTCAATGGGTTCTGTTGTTGAAGAGAAGATCAAAACAGGAGCTTTGTTTAATGGGGGAGCACAGGCCACTCTGCTTGAGGAGATGAAGTTATTGAAAGAAATGCAAGATCAGTCTGGTTTGTTTTCCTTCATCAAAACATTTTTCTGTCTTTGGTTTTTGAATATTTGTCCTTCAACTTTGAGCTTTCAAACTAGTTTCTTTCTCCACGTGTTTTTGTATTCCTTAAGTGACTTTTAAGAGATTCTTTCGATTAGGCTCAAGCATGGAGTGATTTATCTATCGGTTAAAAGCACCTCTTTTTATTCGGTTTCTAAAGGTTGGCATCTTTAATTAGTTGAATGAAACCAATGACGTTCCAATCGTCACCATGGAAGTTTACAATGAAGGATGTTAGTCATTTCTTGGTCTTAATGGATACCCATTTTAGTCTTCAATATTATAACGTGTATTCTCTGTCGAAGCAAGTGTCTTATAGAAATGTTTATCCCGACTGATTTCAGGGACCCAGAAGGCTATTAATTCTGAGTTATGGCATGCCTGCGCTGGTCCACTTGTTTCTTTGCCTCAGGTGGGAAGTCTTGTGTATTACTTCCCTCAAGGACATAGCGAACAGGTTTGCATTTATTTCTCGCACTTAAATTTGTCTCCCGCAAAAGATTGAAAAAAAAAGGGCTCTTCTTTTCCCCTAGCTTTTTTCCCCATTGTCTTCTTTTGTTACTCTTTTTTCATTGTTTGTTTTGTAACGTTCACTTATTATTAAGATAATGGATCCTTGGCAGACTGATGGCTGCTAAAATAATCAACTCTAATAACCTGCTTCGCATTCTAATATGCTTATTTTGATGTTGTAAACATTGCATGAGCAGCGTGTCTGGAAAGGCCCTGTTTCTAGTATAATGGCTGTTATTTTATGCTGCACAGTTTTCCACTTCAATTGCAGTTTGAGTTTGGGCCTCTTTCATTCTGATGGGAGCTGAGAAAAATGGATCTACATTTGCCAAATGAGTTGCATATCCAAATCTTGAACTGGTTGCATAATTTGGATTGTAAAATCAATGCATTAGGTTTCTGTCATTGCATGGTCTTAGATGAAACTTGGAAGGAGTTGTTTGCCGATATCTCACCATAATAAAACTAGAGATGCCACAACATGGTAGGATAAAACCATTTGAGAGGTTGTTTGATAAAAATTTGAGAAAATTGTGATAAAATCCCAGAAATATATGACAGCCTTTCAGTGAGTTTTTTCATTTATTTAATCAAGAACAACAGGACTAATAATGGCTTTATTCTGTTGAGTAGGTAGCAGTGTCCACGAAAAGAATGGCGACCTCTCAAATTCCCAACTATCCAAATCTTCCATCTCAGTTAATGTGCCAAGTTCAAAATGTTACACTACATGTATGTCATTTATTTATTTATTTTTTTGTTCATTAAAAAGGGGACATGTATGTCTTAAATATGCTACCCACTAGTGTATTTCTTTTCTAAATAAACTCTGATTTTACTTCTTTGTAATCTTTGACAGGCAGACAGAGATACAGATGAAATATATGCCCAAATGAGTCTTCAACCAGTGAACTCTGTAGGCTTATCTAGTCTGATATATATCTGATACTGTTTCTCACTTATAAAATTAAGATAAAAAAATGCACTAGACTTGAACATTTGACACTTTTTCTCATTTATAAATTTTCCTTGGATTAGGAAAAAGATGTCTTCCCTGTACCAGATTTTGGATTGAGGCCCAGCAAGCATCCAAATGAATTTTTCTGCAAAACTTTGACTGCAAGTGATACAAGTACACATGGTGGTTTTTCGGTGCCACGCAGAGCAGCAGAGAAGCTCTTTCCGCCATTGGTGAGGTTTTTGATAGGTTGATCAAAGTGTTGTAAGCATGCATGGGTATGCAGGGACATTATGTGAAATGAACTTGTTTTTATATATTTCAGGATTACACAAGGCAACCCCCAACTCAAGAACTTGTTGTGCGAGACTTGCATGATAATACTTGGACTTTTCGCCATATTTACCGCGGTGAGGGCTGTTTTGATTATTTACCTGCTCTTTCAGCAAGTAATCTGATTAGAACAACCATAATTATGGAAATTGTTGGAAAAGATAATTGGCAGCATGCTTTTTCTCTTGTTAGTTTTATATACCCATAAAATTATATTGACATTTGGACTTGCTCTTGAATGTCATATATTTTGTTTAATGCAGGGCAGCCAAAGAGACACCTTCTTACAACTGGGTGGAGCTTGTTTGTTGGATCAAAAAGGCTTAGGGCAAGTGATTCCGTTCTGTTTATCAGGTATGCTATGGTCATATACTGCAGTTCTATACTTGCATTTATTTGGTGCAAGGTATTTTAAATGCTAAATTCATGATTTTCTTATATTTGTCTTCTTATTGCAAGAGATGAGAAATCACAGTTACGGGTGGGTGTGCGGCATGCAAATCGTCAACAGACAACATTACCATCATCAGTTCTATCTGCTGATAGTATGCACATTGGTGTCCTTGCCGCTGCTGCACACGCTGCTGCCAATAGCAGCCCATTCACAATTTTCTACAATCCAAGGTGTGATTGATAGCATTTGTTGGCCACCTTTTTTCAATCTTTCTTTTCTGCTATTTCCTCTTAAGGTTCCTTTATGTGTTTGTGACACACCTCTCTCTTCTGTCTTTTTGTAGAGCCTGCCATTCTGAATTTGTCATCCCCTTGGCTAAATACCGACAATCTGTATACGGGTCTCAGGTCTCCGTGGGTATGAGGTTTGGAATGATGTTTGAAACAGAGGAGTTAGGAAAACGTCGGTAAGTTTCTGGATAGTTTCATCCTCTCACCATATGTTTCTAACCTTAAGTCGTTATAAAAATTTTTGGTTATAATCATCATTGTGGGGTCAAAGCACTACTGATGATAGAGGTGCTTGGATTGTTAAAGCTTTGCTATGCTTTTGCATGAAGCGAAATAGTAGCTTTTCTTGGCAATGTATGACGATATAATTGTTGTAAGATTGTTCTACATGACAAAAATAACAATGTTGTTTGTTCAAATGTATGAATATTCAGAATATCCTCCTATCTAGATATCTGTTAATATTTCTCAGTTTTCTGCAGATATATGGGCACAATAGTTGGTATTAGTGACTTGGATCCTCTGAGATGGCCTGGCTCAAAGTGGCGAAATCTTCAGGTTCTTTTTCATTTAACTGCATCGTATCTGTTGCAACAGGATATTGTTTTGCATCTACCTGACAAATAATGGAGCTTTATCTACTGGCCAGTTCAATAATGGAACTTCTTGTATCTATTCACTAAACAGGTTGAGTGGGAAGAACCTGGAGGTAATGGAAAACAGAATAGGGTCAGCGCATGGGAAATTGAAACTCCCGAAAGCCTCTTTATTTTTCCTTCTCTAAATTCAGGTCTCAAGCGACCATTACATCCTGGAATTTTGGGTAAGCATCTGTTTATTATATTGAGCGGAATGAAACAATTTTAGATACTTATCTTGTGGCTGCTTTTTAATGCTCACAGGAGCTGAATCTGACTGGGGAAGCTTGATAAAAAGGCGCCTCCTCCAAGTTCCTGAAAATGGAAATGGGAATCTTCCCTCTTCAATCTCAAATCTATATTCTGAACAACTGCTGAAGATGATCCTGACACCTCAGCTCGTTGATCATCCAGGAACTTTTGCATCTACTTTGCAAAAAGACTCTGCTCCAAAGGGATCTCTATTAGAAGAGACGAAGAATTTGCAATTTACAAGCAACCAGAAACGTCAGCTTATCCAATCAGGAAATCTGTTGATAGGAAACGAAAATCTTTCCCAATTATTACCTGACCAACCTGATCCCATCAACTCAAATTTGCCCAAAATAAATCCTAACGGGAACCCGCATTCTGCAAACAAGTTTGAAAGCCAAACAGAAGCTAGGAGCAATAATGAAAAATTGAAGTTGGAATCGGAGAATTCAACCAATCAGTTAATTCAGATGACTTCAACATCAGAACACAATGAGGAAAAACTGGCTGCTAATGCTCTAAGTCCATCAAGTGTTTTGAACCAACTTTCTTTCCCTAACCAGAACCAGATGCCATTCCATTTGCAAAATAGTCCTTATCCCATTCAGTCGCAGTTGGAATCATCAGTCCTACAAGCTTATCAAATGCAGATATCCCAAACTGATATTAATACTTTAGGCAGCTTTCTTCCTTTCTTAGACAGCTCTGAATGGACGTTTTACCTTTCCTCTTGCCAACCTCTTACCGGGATTTGTAAATCACCTGGTCCTACACCAGTAGTTGGGTTACAAGACTCCTCAGCTGTCTTTACTGAAGCAAGTAATCCTTGTTTAACTACAGGGGGTCAGGATACATGGGATCATCAGCTGGATAATTGTAAGTTTTTATCCCAAGCAGGCCAATTAAGTTCCTTCACTCAGCAAGATCCATGCGGTCTAAATTCTGGTGGGGTGAGAGATTGGTCTGATGACAGCAATAATCAAACTGGGATATACGGCTGTCTTAACATTGATATTAGTAATGGTGTTAGTACTGTGATTGATCCTTTGGTTTCCAGCGTCATCCTGGATGAGTTTTGTTCATTGAAGGATGCTGATATTCAAAAGCCTTCAGATTGTTTGGTTGGAAACTTTAGTTCCAGTCAGGATGTTCAGTCTCAAATTACATCTGCTAGCCTTGCAGACTCTCAGGCTTTCTCTCGACAAGACTTGCCAGACAGCTCAGGTGGCACATCTCCTTGCAATGTTGGTTTTGATGAGAGTAGCCTTCTGCAGAATAATTCAAGGCACCAAATGGCTCCACGTGTGAGAACATATACAAAGGTATGTATGTCTGTGTCTCGTGGAATATTTAGATTTCTTTACATGATCGTATTACTGTTCTTTTACCTCTCGTCTCCATTTCTTTTTTGGTTTTGGCTGACAGGTTCAGAAGGCAGGATCTGTTGGAAGGTCAATTGATGTCACGAGTTTTAAGAACTATAATGAAGTAATCTCTGCAATTGAATGCATGTTTGGACTTAAGGGGTTACTTAACGACCCCAGAGGTTCAGGGTGGAAACTAGTATATGTGGATTATGAGAATGATGTTCTACTCGTTGGTGATGATCCTTGGGAGTATGTCTCTCTCTCTCTCTCTCTCTCTCTCTCTATATATATATATATATATATATATATATTTCATTTTCTAATTCTTGCAGCAGTTATATTACACTTCCGACTCTAGCTTTTCTGACGGCTATGATTTGATGCCTTTTGCAGGGAATTTGTTGGCTGTGTCCGCTGCATCAGAATTCTATCTCCTGCAGAAGTACAACAGATGAGTGAAGAAGGGATGAAGATTCTCAACTGTGCCACATTGCAAGGCATTAATGGCTCCAATTCAGAAGGTTGCAATGCTTGAATAACCCTTGTGCTTTGAGAATTACCAAAGAACGCTCCGTTGTTTATTTGGAGGTGAAAAATGGCAGGAGAGTCTGGGGGATTGTTAATACCGGACAATACTCCTGGTGGTTTTTATAATTGCCACTGGTATGCGCGCAACTTCGGCTTGCAATCTCTCCTAGTAGCAAATACTATCAGAAATCAGAACTTTATCGATGCTGATAAGTGATGAGATATAATATATTTCCAAGATCCGTTAGATACTTCAGATCAGTATATGAATAACAACTAGATATAGACCACTGTCTAATATTAGATCTCTTCGAAAGATTGACTTACCCTTATTTTAAAGATGAGTTATTCTTCTAACTTCAAAGATACGTTTTAAGAGAATTGAAACAGAAATATTAACTTTGAAAAATAAATTTTAACAAAAACAATGAAAGTTATTTGAAAAATAAATTAAGACTCAGAGCATGACCCAGCTCGATCAGTTTTATTATTAGTGACATACTTTTAAAAGGGCTCGATCTTTTTAAGAATGATTAATTTTTTTAAAAATCATTGATCCTTTTTCAAGAAAAATCAATTATTCTATGCACAAATTTTAACAGATCCAGGCGGTATCTAAATGATTGAATTGGCCCCAAGTAGATTTTCTCTCCCCATTTCGTGAGAAGTTCATTAACACGGGACTTGGTCCTAACATGAACTCGACACATTCTAGCTCATGGACAGATGTAGTTAATATTGATTAGTCATTTAAATTGTCATTCTTTGTCGGTTGCATTTTCAGGCGACAGTTTTAAAAAACTAAAAGTTGAACAAGTTGTTACAATACCTAAATCAGAGTTAAGGCTAAAGATCCTGCCAGAAACATGTAATATAATTAACATTAGGAAGAAAATAAGAACAGGGCGTAATTGCATTTGCAATGCTCAATACCATAAATTTGAGGCATATTAAGAGACCAAGAATTCAATGCCAGGGTGACTAAAATGATGGCTTAAGCTCACGCATAACAATTTAAGGTGGTCGAATTCGTATATGGCTTCAACAGGAAGATGTTTGAGATCAAAGCATACAGTTTGAATCATAATGTTCAGGGTCAAAATATACTCCGCAAAAGGCACATTCAGGTACAATGAGACACCAAATGTCAAAAACTTGAATAACTTCAAGAATATACTATGAAAATTTCATTTTCTAATGTGTTTTTTGTTTAAATAACCAACATCGACTGAAATACAAAAATATGAGACTGAAGGGGGAACAAAAAGGCCTTTAGATTACAGAAGAGAGACCATGGCCATCCTTCACCACTGCTAGTTAGGAAAGGAAACAATTGCAGCATTTATTCCATTTTAGTATAAACTTGGCACAAATTTGTATGGATAAAGCTAGAAATTCGAACAACTATTCTTACCTCCATCAGTTTACAGGAAATCTCATTGTAACCATCAGATTCTCACCGGCTTCTGTAAAACAGCAGAAAGATAAACTTCAGGTTTTCCTGAACCAGCTGCATGATCTATCTTCTCTCCTACAACCCATTTCAGCTTCTTATACCCAAACCTTTCTATCAAACGAGTCAAAGTCCTCTTCTTTTCATCATCAGCACAATGAAAATTATCTATCCAAAACAAGCCACCCGCCCTCAAAATTCGATCTATATCAAACATCAAGAACTCCAATTTTTCGGGTTTGTCTCCAACATCTAATCCACTTGTCGCATGAACAAAATCAAATACATTATCATAGAAAGGTAACCTATGATCCAAACTCAAAAACAAAGGAAAAAGGCCTCTTGCCGCAATGAATTCACTATATGGTGCATCAACATTCAAGGTATTTGTAATCACTGTCACATTCCTCTCAGCCATTCTAGCAGCAAAGGTCCCAGACCCACCTCCAATATCAAATCCAATTCTAATCCCACCACTCCCCATAGCTAACACATCATCAATAAGAAAATCATTCTTGCTTCTAGCCTGAACATATTTTTGAGTCTCATATCCATTAACCAAATCAAAGCAACCAACACAATCTTTACTCAATTTTTTACTATTCAAACAGTTAAAGTTCTTGCAACCAAGACCACTCCAAGTAAAAATCTTTTCACCAACAGGTTTCCAAAGGGAAACAGGCAAAGTACTAAGACCTACCTTGGGAATAGTCTTGGCAAAGCACCTCCTTCTTGGCAAAGGCTCACATCCCTTCAAAATTAGCTTCTGAGCAAGACTCCAGTCATCAGGACAAGGTCCAGAAACCTTGTAAGTCATGTACTGGGACAACAAATCAGCAGATTTCTCACAAGAATGTCCCACAGAAGACACCATCTCAGTTATCCCAGTTCTTGAATCCTTCCCCAAAGGAAGCTGATGATGTTGCAAAAACAACTTAAGCTCAGTTGCAAGATTGGGTCTTGAAAGATCAAGAGTGTCATAACCAAGGAGCTCTTTTTCCATCTGGGCAAGCTTTCTCTGAGAAGAATCGATCTCTTTAATAATCAAAGAAACATGTTGAGAGATTAAAGAGATGTTCTTGTGGGGATGGTGAAGTGGGTTGTTTAAGTGTTGTTTTGGTGAATACGTGAAGGCATATAAAGCAAAGAGATTGGTTGTGATAACAGAGAAAAGCATGAGAATGTTAACAGCTGAAGAACAAAATGTTGCTCGCTTGAATCTTGCTGTTCCATCTCCAATTTTCAGTGAAACCGAACCCATCTTGGCTTTGCTTTCCCTTGCTTCTTTGCCAGAGATACAGACTGTAGCGAGCAAGAAAGAGAACAAAAATTGGGTCTTTTAGAGAGTTAGATTTGTGAAGTGGAGCAAGTTGATATTTTTTATTTCTTTTTCATTTTTTATTCAGTAAAGAGAGATTAGAGAGTGATTAATTAACTAATCTATGGAAGTAAGAATTTAAATCACTGTAACACTGTCTAAGGAGAGCAAGTTTGGCTGTCGGCTGGGGTTATTCTAAAGAGCAAGCAAAGAGGCTTTGACTTTTTCACGTTTCCAAACTTACAAAAGTAAGCAAGATCAGCGGCTCCAAATTCATTTTCCCCAGATAGTATAGTACCATGTCGAGATTGGTTAATAGTA
>JBBYHL010013518.1:0-45542 GCA_038381835.1 Adansonia madagascariensis
GATTTTGAAATGAAAATGGTCTTACAATTATTCCCTAAATGTTTGTGCCTTTTTCTTGAGTCAAAACCTTGAGTGGTGCGATCAATGAGCTATTTCATCATCCCAAACTACTCCAGGGCTATGCAAATGAGCTTGTGATGCTCATGCCACTGTCTCCCTTCAGTCATAGATGTTCGAATGTCAATGACTTGAGTTTGGACCCATAGACATAAAAAAATAAGAGATATCCCCTGCTTTGCTTTGTTCCTTGCTGGTAGCACAATTATTGCAAATTGAAAAATCATATTAAAATTTGAAATGATTTTCAATGAATTTTCTGATATTTTTCTCTCAAAGCATGTTGATAAAACAATGTCTTATTCACCCCTGGGTCATTCCGGATGAGAGAGTTATGATTTTTCAAATCTAAAATGTCCAGAACCTCTGAAATCTGAACACTTATTTTGGTTGGGCCATTCAGGCCCACTAAATGATTTTTCCAAAATTTTTAAACATTTTGCCTAAAAAGTTCATGAAATTCCCTTTCTGGAAAGGTATTATTTGCAATTTTTTGATACCAAATGTCTAGAATGATTTCTCGAAGTTTGACACACCTTGCTCATCGTATGCTCTGCCAGTAGCAAAATTGATCCAAATTCAAAAATTTATTCTCTTGGAAAGTGACTTTTTGGGATAATGGGAATATTTTTGGGATGACCCTCATCGAGTCACCTTTCTAACGGTGTCTTGTCCACCTTCTAAATCCTTCAAATCAATTTAGAATAAATTCGGGAAGCAAGATAGCGTGATGCTGTCCCCTGTTTTTAGTTTTGGTCAAAATCGAGTTGTTTTCCCAAATTTTATCTCGAGACATTCGAATGTCTCTATGTCAACCCGATTAGACTCGAGAACATGTTTTGACCTCCATTGGCTCGTATCAAGGCATAAACATATTTTACATCTTTACCATCCTTATTCACAATAATTTTTTTACCTAAAGTTGTCAAAATGCTCATTCATCTTCTAAATCACAAGATTTTATCAACTTAATTTTTCCAACTCAACTTCTTTAAAGAGTGTCAGACGTGTCACTTTCAGGGATACTCCAACCTCGACCTTCCAAGGGAACACTCTAACCCTGCTCTTCAAATTTGTCAAGATCTAAAAAAAAACCTTCTTTTGTTAAAATGATTTGTCATCCATGGGGATACTTCAACCCTGACCTTCCGAGGGGATACTCCAACCCCACTTTTCAAAATTGTCAAGATTAAAAGAAACCTCCTTTCGTCAAAATTATTTGTTAACCACGGGGATACTCTAACCCCACCTTTCCAAAGGGGTACTCTAACCCTGTCTTTTAACTACAATCAAATTTTTTTCTCTTATTCTTGGACTTCTATGAATGTATCAAACAAACCTTGTTTAATCAAGAAACCCAGATGCATCTTGAAAATTATCAATTCGATTATTCCTGGATAATCGATGCCAATAATGAGATAAATTCTAATAGTACATTCCTTTTCTTATTCATTGCATTAAATGATCCATGTTATGTTACTTCATTTTATTATCTTACCAACATGATTTCTTTGTGATGATTATTTGCATTTATATTTTCAAATTGTTTCAAATAAAATTAAAGGTAATGTTTTGCGTGGGTATCTCTCCAGTGCCCAAAGTGGAACATTCCATTTTCAAAGTAAAATCCAGAGGTCATTTTTAGTAAAAATCTCTATATTCCTTATCTCTCTAGGGTGTATATGAGATTAAATCCTTTTCATCAAAACCTGGATTATTTTTATAAGATTCACGCATTAAAAGGGGTTATATCGAAATAATGACAAGTTAAGATTGAAAGAATCGAAACCAAGAAAAACATAGCTAGAAAGGTACCAATTTCAGGCATCGTGAAGAGGTTCATACCTCATCACGCGTAACCAACTCCCAAACCCAAATGGTGAATCTTTGCATTACATAGACTACAGGATCAATGTTTTGAGTTTCGTAACTCAAAACATAGGTTTCAATAGACATTTGATCATGCCTAGCCTGAAATGATCGATAGTGACTCCAAGCATTAACTATTTCATGATGGTCATCCGAGACCAATAAGATGAGCGATTCATCTTATGGTCTCTTTCACTGTACCACAAGTCGAGAATCTGTACATTCTCGTTCTCATCACATTGCCAAAAAAAGTCTCGGTCAAGAAGACATTTCCAAGTCAAAAAAATATTCTAATTCATGCGAACCCATAGATCCACGAGGATCCACCCCGGGGTATGTGGCAACAGAAAGATAACACAATCTAGATCATGTTTTGACAAAAAAGGTATATAATGACAATAATGTGATTTTTTGAGAGATTAATGCCTCTAGTAAGCATCACATATATGCTTTTTCTATTTTTCCTCGAGATCTTTCCCAAGCAATCAACATGCCTAATGCAAACCGATCTTCTGAAGATCTTTTAGGATTGCCTTATACAGTTTTACGATTTCCTTCGACTCAAGTGTTTGGTTTTTTATCCCTCCAAAGTTGGGTTAGGTTTGATTTAGTCTAGTTTTTCTTTGATTTAAGGTAAGGCTAGGTAAAGTTTGACTAAGATTTTTATGACAAGTTTTTGGGTAGGAACTGAGTTAGTTAGGGTTTGGTTAAGGCTAGTTTTTCTTGAGCTGCTCTTTTGATTTTAACTCAAGGTAAGTTGACTATCCAAATTCCCCTTTAGGCTTGTCATCTGGATCCTTTTTTTTAACTTATTTTTTTCTTTATTTTTTAATTTTTTTACTTGTTCTTTTCTCGACTTCTTCTTTAATAGTGGATGCCCTTTTGGATTTTCATCCTTTAAGCATAATATTTCTTGAGAGAGTCTAAATTAGCTAGATTAGGCAAGATATTGCCATCCATTTTTATGGGGATTAAGCCCCTCTAGAGAAAGCTTGTTTCATGACATAGGGTTTCTTCCAATTAAGGGTCTATTTGCCTCAAGCATCTTTGTAGTTTAGAGGGATTTTTTTGAGCATCGATTCATCTTTATAAAATTGGTGAAAGTGGATTTTTTTTGTCATAGGCCCTGGTCTTGCATCTTTGATACATTTGACTGTGGCAAATGGCTTTCAGTCCCTTTTTTCGATAAGATTCAGCTGATCATATATATTTCTTACCCATTCAACTTTTTCAAGTTTGGCCTCTATCAAACTCTTAAAGAATAAATCTTGACTTCGATAGGTAAGATGGCTTCCATCCCATAAACAAGGGAAAATGAGGTAGCACTCATGAAAATTTCTAAAGTATAATAAGTGTGGAGTGTGAAAAGTAGCTTATCATGCAAATCATTGTAAGTCTTGGCTATTTTCTCGACTATCTTCTTAATGTTCTTATTCACTGCTTTGACTGTCCTATTTATTTTTAAATGGTATGACATCGAGTTTTGATTTTGGATTTTGAATTGAGAACACAATGCTTACATCATATTGTTTTTCAAGTTGTAAGCATTATATGTGATGATTTATTCAAGAAGTCCATATCGATAGATGATGTCCTATTTTAGAAATTTACATACAACTAATTTGGTGACATTGGCATTTATGGCTACCTTGACCCATTTAGTGAAGTAGTCGATTGCCACTAGAATGAACTTATGCCCGTTAGAGGCCTCAAGAGTGATGGCCCAACCATATCTATAAAATACATAGAGAAAGGCCACGGAGCTATCATGACATAAAATGGTGAAGGTCGGATGTTGATCTTATCTGTATATATCTATCAGTTATGACATTTTTGGGCATAATTGATGTAGTCCTTTTCATGAGTTAACCAATAATAGCCTAACCTTATGACTTGTTTTACCATCTGAGGCCCATTAGCTTGTGTATTGTAGATCCCTTCATGAATTTCCTCCAGGATCCTTTAGGCTTCAGTAGCATCGAAACATCTGAGCAACACTTGATCTCGATTTTTCTTATATAAGATTTCCTCGTCTAGAGTGAATCCTATAGCCATTCTCTTAATGGTCCATTCTTCATTCTCTATGCCATGCTCAGGGTACTATTGATCCTTAATGTAGTAGAAGATGTGATAATACTATTGTAGGCTATGCTTCTTTTCTTTGACATTCTGATAATGACTCGAGGTGATATAAATACTTATTTAAATGGGAACAACATTCGATTCTCGACTAACTTTGAACATGAATGATAAACTGACCAAGGCATCGGCTATATAATTATTTTCCTGAAGTAAGTGCTAAAAGCTGATATCATCATATTCTTTTTTAAGGTTTGTGATTAGTTTGCTATACTGGATTAGTTTGGGGTCACGAGTTTTGCCATCCTCTTTTCATTGGTATATGACTAGGGCTGAATCCCTAAAAACCTATAAATTCTTAAGATTTTTTTTGATAGCCGCATACAACTCCATGATGTAGGCTTTGTATTCTGGTATGTTGTTAGTGCAATCAAAGTTCAATCTTGTTGTAAAAGGGTCATAACTATTGTCAAGTGAAATCAAAATTACCTCAATTCCATATGCTAGAGTGTCTGATGCTCCATCAAAGTACATTTTTCAGAATTGATCATGACTAAGGGTTTTATCCCCTTCAATTATGCATATCAAGCCTTCATCTGAGAAATTGAAATCCAATAGCTTATAGTCACTCATGGCCTGGGTTACTAAGAAATTATTTACTATAGTACCCTTAATAGCTTTTTCGTTGACATAAACGATGTTATATTCGAAAAGCAAAACTTGCCACCTGGGCAATTTTCCTGATCATGTAGGGACTTCACATAGATACTTGATGGGATTGATCCTTGCAATTAGCCATGTGGTGTGGTATAGCATATACTGCTTGAGTCTTCAGGCGGTGAAAGCCAGTACATAACATAACTTTTCCATAGCAAAATAATTATTTTTATGCTCTATGAACTTTTTACTCAGGTCGTAAATAGCCTATTCCTTATTTCTTGACTCATCGTGTTGCCCGAGCACATAACTTATGGATTTGTCGAAGATTGATAAGTAGAATTAGAGGTTGATGAAGAATTGGTGATACTAACACTAGCAGGTTTGATAGATAATGTTTGACTTCTTTAAATGCTTCTTGTCATTCTTCATTCCATTCCCTTAGATCTTATTTATGGAGAAGTTGAAAGATTGGATCACATTTATTAATAAATTAAAATATAAATTTGGAGATGTAGTTCAGCCTCCCTAAAAATCTGCTCACCTCCTTTTATGTCTAAAATGGTGGCATGTTTTGAATGCTTTGACTTTATCTAGGTCACTTTTATCCCTTTGTCACTGACAATGAAACCTAGTACTTTCAAATGTGATGCCAAAGCTATACTTGGCATGATTTAATCTTAACCAAAATTTTTATAACTGCTCAAAGAGCTTCTGAAGGTTAAAGACATGCTCATCTTCTTTGTTGACTTGACAATCATGTTGTCCACATAGACCTCTATCTCCTTATGCATTAAGTCATGGAATAATGTCATCATGGCTCTTTAATAAGTGGCCCCAGTATTTTTGAGTCTAAAAAGCATGACTTTGTAGTAGAATATGCTGTACATGGTTACAAAAGTAGTTTTCTCCATGTTTTAAGGTGCCAGTTTGATCTAATTATAACTTGAGAATCTATCCATGAAAAAGAGCAAGGAATTCCTAGCAGTGTTGTCGACTAAAGTGTCAATGTAGGGTAATTGGAAGTTGTCTTCCAAACTGGCCAAATTTAAGTTTTGATAATCAACATATATTTGTACATTGCCATCTTTCTTGGGAACTGAGACAATATTGGTAACCCACTCTAGATATTTAGCTATAGCAAGGAATCCTACCTGGAATTGTTTCTTAACTTTTCTTTGATTTTAAAAAGTATTTTTGGTTTCATCCTTCTTAGCTTTTACTAGATTGGTTTGCATTTAGGTTTGAGTGGAAGCCTATGGACAATAATGCTAGTGTCTAGTTCAAATAAGTCTTGATATGACCAGGCAAATATGTCTTAGTACTCTTGGAGTAAGTTTATCAGTTTGGTTTTACTAGAGGGTTTTATTGAAGTTCCAATCTTGACCTCTTTTTCATCTTCTTCAGTCCTTAAATTTATGATTCAATTAGCTTTTTATAAGATAAAATCTATTTTCTTCATGCTTATCTAATTGCAACGATTTGGTAACATAAAACTCTCATCGAAATATTTATTAAAAATGACTTCACTAGTACAAATTTACTGTCCAAAATTGATCTTTGGAAGCTCATTGAAAGCATCCATGTCATTTTGGTAGGGCACCTGAAAAGGTGAGGAAATAAACAATATAAGCAAAAAAAGTGTAGATGGAGAATTTGAGTAAGGGTAAAGAATAAAAATAGGCATACAAGATAAAATGCTTTATGCAAAAGTCATTTTTTGGATAATATTTGGTTAAAAAAAACTCTCACATAGGATTCCTATAAGCTGTTAGATAAAAGCAAGTAGGTTTTTTCCCCAACGTTACACAAAAATAGACTAAAAGCATAAGGGTTTATGACATGACTCCACTGTCAAGAATAGTCTTTGGTGGATGGGGATGGATTTTATTACTTACCTCTGATGATCTTGGTTGGTTATTGATGTTATTGATGTGGAGGTTACAAAGTGCCTGATTCAGAATGATTATGATGTCCTTGGTTTTGTCTTATTATGACTGATTCATATCTATGTGTCTTCTTAAATCGAAAGTCTCAAAGATTAGTGGGACTACCATTAATTTTAGTCCTAACTCTTGACCTAATAGATGGGCCAACCTCTAATCTCTACATTTCTGGTTTATTTTTCTTGTATTGAAAATCAAATTTATATCTTTAGCTTTTCTTATTAACTTGGCTAATGGCTTTCAAAGCTCTAGCCATTCCTTGCAGATTATTACCAAGCCCTTTTATAGTTGAGCAACACTTGGCAATAGTTAACTTTAGACCATGAAGATATTCCTTGACAATGGAGGCTCAACTATCAATAGGCCCTATCCTATAAATGTAGCATTGACAAACTCGAGCAATTGGAAGGACGGCTTAAATACATCTTTATTTGGTTCATTGAAGTACCATCAATAAATATGGTGGTGATCATTTTTTCTTTAGCCTCAATACTAATCACTTTGTCTTTGATCATGAATTTTAGCTTTTGATGCAAGAATATAGTATTACCCCAGCTAAATGTATCCAAGGCTTCCCTAGTAGAAAATTATAAGATAGAACAATGTCCATTACCTGAAACTCAATCTCATAAATGCATGGGCTGATCAAAAAAGGAATGGTGATGGTTTTGGTGACTCTACTACAAGTTCTATTGAATGTTCGCACTACCATGTGGCTATTCTTGATGTAGGATACATCAACATAAAGCTTGTTTAAGGTTGCTAAAAGCATGACATTGAAGATAGAGCTATTGCCTATCAGAACCTTTGGCAGAATATTGCCTTTACAATGTGTGGTGATATATAGAGCTTTGTAGTTACCCTTACCTCAAAAGGGATCTTGTCATCAGTGAACAAGATGTAAGTGGCAGTAGTGATGTTGTTCACCAGATGGTCCAAGTTGTCTACTAAAATGTCTAGTGGCACATACACCTCACATAACACTTTCAACAAAACATTTCAATGATCTTCTAAGTTAAAAAGTAGGTATAACATAAAGATCTTTGCTGGATGTTTAATTAGCTGATCGATGATACTATACTCACTATGCTTGATGAATTTCAAAAACTAGGCAGCTTCTTTTTCTTTTATTGCCCCTTTTACTTTCTTAAACTTTAGATCTTTTATCCTACCTTAAGGTACATCTGTTACCAAAGAGGCATCATTTTTTTGACTATCTTAAGCTTGAGGTGCATAACATCTACCATTATAGGTCAAGTGGCTGACTTCTGATAAGTTGGCAGCAGTAGTTAGCTAGGTAAGCTCCTCAATCATCATAAATTGGTCTTCATACTTCCAAGAAATGACTTTGCCTCTTTTGTATAAGATTGGCATAGGGGCATTAATGAATAGCCTTGGCATAGGTGTTGACTAACTCGTCTTGGAGTTTTATTGTCCATAAATGATGAATGGTCATCCTCTCCTATATGAGGATTATATCGTTCCTCTTTTAATTATGTTCACTTCTTCTAGGGGAGGTGCTTACTTTTTGTCATAGAATTTAATTCTACACTCATCCATCATTCTCTGAATCACTGCATGAAATTCTTTGCACGTTTGGAAGGTATGGCCATGAATTGTGTGGAAGTCACAAAAATCAATAAGTTTTTTTTTTTATTTTTTGACCGCATTAAGCATTCTTATATGAATCAATATTCGCTAAACCAAACTCATCGGTGTTCTAACTTCTTTTATGCAACCCTTGACTTTACAATTGTCTTTGACACCAATCATATTCATTGTTAGCTCGACATAGTTTGATAGGGGATTTGCAACAACATTCAACCCTTGATTCATTTCACACTGTAGAACTTTTGAATGAATGAGGCTTTCTACCCTTTGCTTGAAAGACATGTAGTTCTCAGTATTGTGCCCTGCTGCCTTAGTATGGTAGTGGCAACAGGTGTTAAGGTTAACCACTGAAGGTGTAGAGGTTTTTTCTTTAGGACATAGATGGGAGTGATTAAATGCCTTTAGAGTAGAGCTCGATAAAGCACCTTGTAGGTCATAGGGATAAGGCCAAATTATTATCTTGGTAGTTTGTACCTCGGTTGTTTAGTGCATTGTTGATAGGATTATTGACATCTTGGTTAGCTTGCAGTTGATTGTTCCATGAGGAACTTGATGGGACTATAAAGGATAGGGTTATAAATGGAAACATAAACTAGCTGAAGAAGAATCATGATTGGGTTAGAGTAAGGGGCACCTTGGTAATAAAGATAGGCACCTGATACTGGCTAGGTTGAGATAGGTTGGCATAACTTATGGCATTTGCTACTTCTTCTTTTTTTTGTTAGCAATTAGCTTCTTGCTCGATCCTGATGACTCGTTCATTGACATTCGACCATTTTTTATTGCTGCATTGATCATCTTGCTAAATAATACCATATTGGTGAACTTCTTAGTGGCATTCCCTACTAGTTTGTCATAACATGATGCATATAGGGTGTTGATGAATGTCATGGTCATCTCCTTCTCAGTTAAAGGGGCCTTAATCAAGGCTGCTTTTTCTCTCCACCTTTGACCATATTACATGAAACTTTTAGTTGGCTTTTAGTTGGCTTGACCTTATCGAGTTTAATGTACCGTTAGGCAACCACCTCGTCAAACTATGCTGAAAATAGTGGATGAAAAGCTTTTTATCTTTCTAATACCCGCCCATCTTCCTAAGGTACATCTAAATATGCACAATGGGGTTAGTAGTTTCGTTAAACTTTTTAAACTTCGGTACCTTAAATTTTGGGTGAATAACACAGTCGAATGCTAGAGATAAAGATTCTATGTCAATGGCTTTGAACTTTTCACTCCTCTCAATGGCCTAGAAACATTTTCTTTAATAGCTAAAACTAGTTCATCTCATCAACAAATGTTGTAGGCTTCTGACCATTTATCTTCTCTTGGTCATCATGGTCAAGGGTTATGGGATCAGTTAAGGAGGCTCTTATAGTCAACCTTTTTAATCTAAGGATGAATTGATTTGCTGCCATAGGGTTTAGACAAATCACTAGTGGTACTGGTAAGATTGGTGCTCTATTGTGTTAGTGCTCTTGATGAGTTGCTTCTTGGGTAGCTTTAGTACTACCAGTAAGGTGATTTTTCGAGTTAATCGACTCTTTTCTAATATCTATAGCATATGCTTTTCCTTTTTCTTTGGATGCTATTAATAGCTCTACGAGCTTTATTATTTGTGCTTATGCTTCATCTTGCTAATGAAGCACCTGTTCCTAAGAGTCCTAATACATCAACTCGAGTCATTCTATCCCTGCTTGGTGATCATTTTCCATGATTTGTTTATGACGATGAGTTATAGCAGTGTAGGATTATTGGTTTCATGTGTTTTGCTTAGTTTCAGAATTCCTTGCAATTTTATGGCCATTCCTGTGTTAGAATTTGTTAAAATGTATTTATTAATGACTATTTATGATGAGATGATAATGACAAGTATGGAGTCATGACAACAAATGATTAGTGATATGCATATGTGAATATGACAACAAAAGAATGGAGTTAATTATGCAAATGCAAGAAAGAGAATTGGTTTGCAAAACAGGTCTACCAATAGTATCTTTCACAGAGCAACGGAGCTTTGATTACGCATGATTGCATTGGAAAATATCTTATATGATTATACTATTTAGTCACATGATCCAAAAAAATTCAATATGTGCTATTTATGGTCCTTAATGGGTATGATGTCTTGCTTCAAAGATCGAAGTATCTTGACCATGCTATTTGCCTTTATCTGGGCTGCTTGAATTTGCTTAATGAATAAATACTGATGCTCTTGATAAATTAGGCATACTAGTCAATCATTGCCCTTCATTCATGTTCACATTGCTCAAAAGCTCTCACCAACTCATCAACAAGATCTTAGTGACATGGAAAGAATGTCCCAAACTTTGAACGCTGAGTGCGAGAGCTTTATTCTTAACCCTATCCGTTCTCAAATTGTGCACCCAAGCTTCTAGACATTCAATTCTCTTTTTACAAGTTGACATGGCAGTATGAGCCCTGTTAAGCTTTTCCTTATTGATCTTAGCTTTTTTTTTCCACTTATTTAACTTTTTACTGAGGTAGTGAATTCTGTCTCTCATTCAGCTGATGTCTTGCCAATGCATTAAGACTTGCTCACTTTTTTGAGTGCCACATAGTTTTTCTCTAGATCTTGAGATCCTTTTTGAGGTAACTTTGCTCCTTGATGACTAAGATTTATCTCACCATCCCAGAGATATAAATCCATCTCTAATTGACTTTTTTCATTCCTTAGACGTGTGATTTTTGCATCAAAGGTTGCCTTTTCTTGTTTGAGTTCCTATTTAAGCAATTTAATCTCTAAGAGGGACTCAGTAATTGGTATTTGTGACATCGTAACATCAAATAGAAGCAAGGTATCATTGGTGTGATGGATCATTTACTCATCATACCCTGAAGTTATGTTGCTTTTTCTTTAATACCTCTCTATGCAATGAATTTGTCCCCAAGCATGGAAAAATGCTTGGACCTTTGACTTGTAATCGAGCTCACCGTAATTAAAGTCCTAGTTCTCAAGGTTTTGATTGAAAGGGATGAATAGCCAACATTAAAACTATTGCAGAACTAATAGAGGGGCATAGCCGGTGCCTCCTTATAATCCCAAAAGTGGCCAACAATTAAGATATCTCCATTTGTATATGATAGACTAAAGAAAAAACCATAAGCCTTCCATGTGACCTCTTTCCCTCTAAGGTTTCGAAACTTCAAAACCTATTACTTCTTGGATTTGTATTGGGGCCATTCTTTCTCAAGGACTTTAGAGATAGGGCTAAAATTAGGCAAAAAATTGTGCAACATTCACTTCTCCTCATGATAAAAATGACTAATAAACCAAATATAAAAGGGTGGGGCTCATCTGATAAATCAACCTCTTCTAAGTTTCTTGCAAAAATTGAAGGCTTGAATAGTCTTGCCAATAATAGTGGGTGCAGGGTTGATATTGCAGCACAATTAGGAAAAGAAATCCATAAATGTCACCTCAACATAACATAGAATCTTGAGGAATATGACCATATTGTATATAGCTAGTGCATAGACATCCTGAATTTTCTTCATATCAATGAGACTCGTCATTGGTTCTTTTAGACTAACTCCAAAATTGCACTTACTGTTCCCTTTCACCTTGATGTGTCTATTCATCCCTGGCTTTGTGGCTCTAAAGATCTATGCTAACCTCTTTTTGAATATGGAGTTTATGATGCTTTGCAGTACTTCCTATTAGACTTGAGCTTTTCAATGTTGAGTTGGGCTATGTATTCATCGACTGTGGAGACCAAATCTTCTCGATTAAAGATAAAAGCATTGATATGTTAGGTTCTAAAACTGTGATGTTGGTCACAATAGGCTGAAATCCAACTAAACTTAGAGTGAAAGGGCTATGTCTCCATACCTTTTCATAAACAATTCCCTCTTAGTATTACTCTAACTAGCCCATATATGCTTCAAATCTTGCCAGTCATTCTGACGATACCCTAACTTGACCCTTTCATGCACTCTCAAGATATAATCAAGCTTGATAATATCCTCATCCTCACGTTGTTGACATTCTAACTATGCTTTAAGATATTCAAAAGACTTGACAATGGAGACAAACTATTGTTCTAGGACAGACACCCCTTGTTGAACACTAAAAGCTTAACCAATGGTCTCGTGATGATGATTATGATTTTATGTTGCATATGACAATCAAAAACTAAAGGAAAATAGGTTAGTAATAGCATAAAGTAATAAACAAGAATAAAAGAATAAAAGAATGAAAATTAATCATAGAAATCACTTCGATAATAGGTGTCACAAGGCCTAGATGCGACATGATAATTACAAGTATCACGATAAGCTAAATACCTATAAATAACATAACAACATGTCCGATAAAAAAGCCTTTTTTGAAGTGATATGGTACCTTGAAGGGCAAGCTAACAACATAAACGGTGATGTACACATGTCATCACCTGGTATTTGATGTGTGTGAAGCCATCGATTAGATAGCATAACATCTTATTTGGGTGATGTTTTGCCTTTATTAAGATGGTACGATGTTTCTTAGGGACAACAACAATTAAGTAGGCAGTTATATTTGTTTACCACCACCCAAGGTACGATATGTGCTATGTTGCCTTTTGCACAGCATAATAGCTTATGCTTTGTAAATGACGACAATTGTTTGCCATCAATCACTTATCGATGAAGGTTAATCATTGATTGAATAGCATAATGATGTATCTTGACACTAACATGACACACATAGGCAAAAATGTTGTTCACTATCACCAACGTAAATATGGCATACGAAAGTAAAAGTTAGAAGTGTTTCCCCGAGTGTTCTTATTCTCCAGGTTATTCTAGCAATATTCTGGTATCGCTTAACATATTTTGGATTGTAAAGCTCACTATATAGGTTTAGGTTGACGTCTAAATTGATAATCGAATCACTCCTCCATCTGGTAAGGACAACCAAGGCACCCCTCTATTAGGCCCAACTTAGGCTTAGCGGAATGGGTTTGATCTAGTGAATGTATTTCCCTATGCAAATGTGGAAGGATGCTCACAAGAGACATAGGTAATCTACACCTCGAAAGGTATTGCTATGCCTGTGCAAAGAGCTACTTATGAAGGCAGATAGTTCACTTCCTCTTAATATTTAAGAGTTATCCTCACCATGGAGTTTGGTGGGAATCAAATGAAAATGTATGTGCATAATGAGTGTCAAGGAAACAAACCTTTTTGTTTACCCTTTTATTATACTTACCAAGTCAATATTATATGAAAAAAATCTTGACAAGTAAAAGGTTAGTAGACAAAAATAGAAGAGGAATGTAGTTTAATAATGACTGAATATCGAGGGATCCAAAAACCAAGTAAGACATGGCTAGTTTTGGGCCTAACTCTAGCATTACTCACCAATGGAGTTGCCAAACTACCAGCATCATGCCACCCTCTTATAGTGAAGGAAGCATGCATGACTTAAAAATGTTTAATCTCGACAAGGTATTATCTTCTCGATCGAGACTATTCCTATTTTATAATGTGATTAGGAAGTGAAAAAGTATGCATTCTTGACTCTTGATCATGGAAGGGGACTGTTAGATGAATCGCTTATCAACTAGTCTTGAGTGACCACTATGAAATGGCCATCGATTAGAGTTGCCACCAATCATTTGGGCTAGGCATGAAAAGATGCCTATTAGAACAAAGATTTCAAGTTACAAAACTCGAAACATTGACTCCATGGTCTACATGGTCCAAAGATTCGTCGGTTGGGTTTGAGAGTTGTTTACATGCAAAGAGGTACTAGAAATCAATACCTTTCTAGCCATATCTTAAATTGCTTTTAGTCTCCAAAGTTTTGTCATTATTTTGATGTAATCCCCTTTTATGCATGAGTTTTGTTTAAAATGATAAACCTGGGTTTTTTAAAAAAGTTTGAATCACATATGCACCTTATGGGATGGAAAACACTAATATCTCAGACTAAAATGATCTTTAGATTTAATTTTGAAAAAGAAGATGTTCCATGTCTAGCGTTAGAGAGATATTGACATGAAACATTACCTTTGTGATTTTTGAAAATGATTTTTGAAAATATGAATGCAAGGTGGCCATCATAAGGAAATGTGTTAGTAAGACGATAAATAAAGTAACATTACATAAAATAAAATCACATAAAACAAAGAACAAAAGAGAAGAGAGGCAATCAGAATATATTTTATAATTGTCATTGATTATTTTGAAATAACCAAGTTAACAATTTTGGAGACGTTGTTGGATCCATTGACTAATCGAGGCATGGAAATTAGTTAAAACCTTGACGAGTTTGGGGAAATTAAGAGAGAAAAAAATTTTAATTTTGACAATTTCTAAAAAGTGATGTTATGGTATCTCCTCAAAAAATAGGGTTGTGGTAACCCCATGGATAAAGGTTTTGATAATTTTTGTAAGGATGAGTTTAAAGGATTTATCTTGAAAAAGGTTCAATGATTTCTAGACAAAATTGACATTTTAACAATTCTTGAAAAAATAGGTGACTTTCGATAAAAAAGAAAATTGATAAAAATAAGGATGATAAATCTTGAAAATTTGTTCACACCCTGATTCGAGCTTATGAGGGTCAACACATGTTTTTTTTGCCTCGATGGGGTTAATCAAGATCACATAGAGGCATACGAATACATCGAAATGGAAATTCAAAAAATTTAACTAGTTTTTAACAATTGCTAAGAACAAGGATAGTATCACATTGCCCATTTTGTTGATTTTATTTTGGACAAATCTAAAAGTTATGGGAGTTGGATCATTGCAAAGGTGACACAATAAGGTTTAACGCAAAAATATTTCAAAAATCCCAGAAATTGCTTTCTTCGAGTGGAAATAATTTTTAAAGTTGGGACTGGTTTGACCCTAACAACAAATGCAAGGGAAATAGTGCAAATGACTTTGAAAATCATCCTAAACTCATGTAGAATCATTAAATCGCAAATGATGCCTTTTTGAAAAGGAAATTTCACGAACTTTTTGGGAAAAATATTTGAAAAATTCACTAATTCTAGGGGTTCTAAATAGTCTTGGTTTGAAAAATCATAACTCCCATAGCTGGAATGATCCAAGGTTTAATGAGATAATGTTGGGAAGGTAATTCAAATCCTTTTTTTAGGAAAAATATCAAAAAATTCATGAAAAATGTTTTAGGGTTCAAAAATGATTTTCCAAACTATGACTACAGTGCTAGCAAGGCAAAAACACGAAAACTCTTTGATCTTTTTGGGCTTCTTAGTTCTAGGCTCAAGCTATAGACATTAAAATGTCCTTGACTAAAAAAAATGTGTGACTCGGGTTTCATGAGCTCATTCTACACTCTTGAAGTATCTTGGGATGATAAAACAGCCCATTGATCATGCCGCAAACATAAAGACTCTAAAAAAGATCAAGGCATAAACAAATTTAGACACTAAAATGAAGACATGTATTTTGAAAATAGAATATTTGGCCTAAATAATCCTTGAATCAGAATATGAAAGCCCATGACTATAGTGCTAGCAAGGCAAAAACAAGGAAACTCTTCGATCTTTTTGGGTTTCTTAGGTCTAAGCTCAAGCTATAGACATCTAAATGTCCTTGACTAAAAAAAATGTGTGACACGGGTTTCACGAGCTCATTCTGCAATCTTGAGGTAGCTTGGGATGATAAAACATCCCATTGATCATGCCACAAACACAAGGACTTTAAAAAAGATCAAGGCATAAACAAATTTAGATGCTAAAAAGGAGACATTAATTTTGAAAATAGAATATTTGACCTAAATAATCCTTGAATTCAAATATGAAAAACTTGATTTTTCCCTAAGATTGGAAGACGAATGCAATAGAAAACCTTAAGTCCATGTTAGTCTTTATTTATTGAGGTTAACATGACCTTAACTTGGGGGTTTTAGGAAAACAAACTTTTTACAATCAACAAACAACCATTTTGACAAACATTTAATGTTCAAAGAAAAAGGCATGTACAAACATTTAATGTTCATAACAATAAACATGGTAGGCATGCGCAAATATGTAAAGATGACATTTAAGTATGGAAATAATGACAACATGTTAAGAGATAAGCATAAGAATACATGGAGATGTTAGTTAAATGCATGATATTAAGAATATTTGCATAAAGATGATATTAACATGCTTGAACAAAAGAAAAAGGCATGCTGGAATTTCACGATAGCATTAAAACACATCTTCTAGATGGACCAAGCACATAGAAGCGAAGAAACATGATAAAGGGGTCAATGAAGCATCATAAATAATATGTCTACCACATTTAAAGCCATAAGTTTCATGGGAATCCTAAGATAAGATCACAGTCAACATATTAAGGCGCATTAGAATGATGAAATGAAAATATAAGTAAAAGAAAAGGAAAAAGAAAGAAAAATATACCTTAAAAGCTTTGAACATATTGGTGATGTTGAGCAAAAATTGTTTTGAACTTATAGCTCACTTTTTTGGCTTCTCTTGCTATGATTTTAGCAAGAAAAGATGGCTAAGAATGAGCTTGAAGGCTATTATATTAATGGGGGAGTATTTTTTTTTAGGTTAGGCAATGGTTATAAAAGGCTTTATGAGGGTTTTCAGAGCGCTAATGGGGGAGCTATGGGAATGAAATTTGTTTAATGAGGTGGTTGATGTAAAAATATGTGTAAATGTTTTTTTTTCTAGCTTAGTTCATAACATATTTTATAGAAGATTCAATTTAGGTCATCAAAACCTAGCAAAAGAAGGGAATCTTGGATATTTGAGGTAGAGAAAATGGTGACTCATTGTACCAAAGAGTAACATTTCAACATTTTATCGGTTATTGGACATCTCTCATAGTAACCATGCATGAGTTGACATGCACAGCAACGTTATGCTAGCCCTTCATCCATCCAAATTTTTGCATGACATGCCTTTGTAGCAAGCTTAATGGATCATTCAAAAATTTAAAACCCAAACTTTAAGCCTAAAAATGAGGTCCATCTAATTTTTAGGAGGTTACGCCAAAGATTGAATGATTTTGTTGGCCAAAAGTGTGAACAAAATTAATGTTTTGGTGTTACAGCAAAATGGTGTGAAAACGACATGAAATAGGGAGATTTTGCCTTGTGGTATCAATACAAGAGTAGTTACATTGATACTGTCACAACGTGGCCCGAATACAAATCCTGACCAAGCTCAACTTAAATGGCCTTGGCTTCTATATTTGTTGATATATCACTATTTTATATTTTCTTGCTTCTATAGGCCATATCATTATTGACACTTTTCTATTTTTGAGGACTGGGTGATTGAAACAAATTGTTTACTCGACTTAACCCTAAATAGTCATTATGAAATGACTATTTATTGGGAGTCACCACTAATCTATTTAGGCTAGTGAGATTGGTCACTTATCGAAGTTCATATTTCGAGGGTTATGAAACCCTAAAATACCAACTTTGAAGACCATGATCATACAAGAGATCATATAAAAGGGTCTGAAAGTCAGCTACAATCATAAGTAAGTATCGACTCTTTCGTGCTGCCCAAAAATTAGTACCTTACTAATACATGTTAACTTGACTTTTAATTTTTTTTTGGTTTCAACATCTAGCATTTAATTATAAATTCTGAAATAATATTTTATGAAACAAATTTATTATTTCGTGTTAGAGAAATTGGGTTTTTTAAATTTTAAAAATCAAAATCTCTTATGCACTCCACCAAAGGACCAATAGAAGATGAAAACTTTTTATCATTCTCTTTTATACCCCAACAAAAAACCAAAGGAAAACAAAAGATTTTAAAATTCAAAATATCTTTCGCATCTTGCTAGAGGGTCGAAGGGATGCGAAAAATTTTATTTTTTCAAAATTTATAAAAATTTTGATTTTCACTTTGAAAAGGATTTCTTGTTATTAAAATAATTCGTAGAACTCCTCTCATATGTTAGGGGAAACTTCACGTATTATCTTAACTTAGAGACATTGCCTTAATTTTCTAAAAAGAAAATTTTATATTTTAGTAAAAAACATTTATAGAACATCCTAAGACTCGATAGCAATCTAAAATGACAAACCTACTCCTATTGTGTATCTTTGACATGAAAGTATCCTAGTAATCACATAGAACTTGGTTCTAATGCAAAATTATCAAAATGCCTTTGGGCTATATGATCGACATGAAAGTATCCTAGCAATCCTGAAGGACATGAAAAGGATTATAAAAAGGCGAACGCATCCTAAAAGTACAACTTTGGCATAAAAGCATCTCGATGATTATCTAGGACTTGATTCTAAAAAAATTATCAAAATACTCTTACAGTGTACTTTTGACATGAAAGTATCTCAGCAACTGTAAAGGACATAAATAGGATTATAAAAAGGTAAACCTATCCTAAACGTACATCTTTGACAAAAGAGTATCCCGGTGACTACCTATGTCTCAATTCTAGAGAAATTACCAAAATGCCTTAAGGGTGTTCTATTAAAGCAGTAACCCTAAAGGACTAAAAAATGATCATACAAAAGTGAACCTATCCTAAATGCACACCTTTAGCATAAAAGCATCTTAATGACTACCTAAAAATTAGTTCTAAAGAAATTACCAAAATACCTCTAGAGCATTCCTTCAACTTGAATGTATCCAAACAACCTTAAAGGACTTAAAAATGATCATAAAAAGGTGAACCTATCCTAAATGCATATCTCTGGCACAAAAGCATCCTGATGACTACCTAGGAATTGATTCTAGGGAAATTACCAAAATACCCTTAAGTGTACCTTCGATGTGAAAGTATCTTGGCAACCTTAAAAAACTCAAAAACAATCATAGAAAGGTGAACCTATCCTAAATGCACATTTTTGGCATAGAAGCGTCCCGATGACGACCTAAGACTCTATTCTAAAGAAATTACCAAAATGCCTTTAGGATATACTTTCGACGTGAAAGTATCCTGGCAACTCCAAAGGCATGAGAAGATAAGTAATTATGATTTTTACTCTAGATGGGTAATTTAGATGACAAAAATAACCTAAAGTACAAAAATTGCTAATGGGTCGCTAAATTTCTCAAAATTAAATATTAGTCCTAAATTAATTAAAATGCTAAAAATGTTTTTTACCCAAAATACCCTAAAAGGGCAATTTAAATTTTAAAGTTACCTAACATGCAAAAATGCCATTAAATCCTTAAATTTTCAAAAATTACATTTCATACCCTAACGAAGAATCAAAAGAATATGAAAGGTTTTAACATTTTTAGCATCCCACCGGAGGACTAATGGAATGCTAAAAATATTTAAAATATCTAAGTGAATGATTTCATGCTAAAGATGACCATTTTGACCTAAAAATGCTAGATTTCCTTAAAGGTCCATAACTTTACTAAAGTTGCAAATTGGACACTAAATGATTTAAAATGCATAACACTATCAAAACACATCTAAAATACATGAAAAATTCACCCAAAGACCCTAAGACCATTCAACCAAGCACCAGTAGCCTCAAAAAATTATGATATTTGGAACTAAGTCCCTAAATTCTTTTAAAATTGTTAAATGCCCCTAAAATGCCTAAAAATTAAAATTTTCTATTTTCTATCAACTACCTAATTGACATAAGCATGTAGATACCCTTAAATAAATTTTAAAAATTATAAAATGGTCCTTAAAGGTTTAACCAAACAGGAAATACCCCTAAATAGCCTAAAAATAAAAATTTACACTTTTGACCCTTATAAGTTTCAACCAAGCTAGGAAATACCCATAAATTAGTTTAAAAAATGAAAAAATTATGAAAAAGACCTGCCAATGCTGCCATGAACTAAAACAGCCCCTAAATGGCCTAAAAATTAAAGAAGAAAATATTTAACCTCTAAAATTTCAACTATTTAACAAAATAACCCTTAAAAATTCACTTTTCATGAGACTAGACCTAAATGCATGTTAAGATCATCCTAGAATACTACCAAGTTCAACACACAACAAAAATTCTCAAAATATTAATATTTAAAAGAAATCACAAAATAGATGTAAAAATAAAAATAAAATAAAAAATGCTGAAAACAACCATGTATGATTCATGAAGTCCATCAACCTTAAAATTTATTTTAACTCATATGACATGATTTAAAGCATTTAAACCTTGAAAATATAATTTTAATGAAATTTAAACAACAGCAAAAAGGAATGGTCATGGTTCTAAACTTAACTTTTAAAGTAAGAAATATGCCATAGCTTAGGCTTAATCACCTTAAAAAGTAAGGATCATGGAACTACCATCCAGAATTCAAAAAGATGAAAATGAAATGAATAAAAATAAAAGATGAAATAAACAACATGAATTTTCGAGAAGAAACTACCTTGAAAGCTTTTGAAATAAGTTAAATTCTTTTTCCTTTTTACTTTCTTTTTTTCTTCTTTTTTTTGGCTCATAAAATAGGAACACTTGAAGAAAACATCCTCCCCTATTTATAAGGGAGGATGATTTCATCCTCCTTGGCCAAATTTCCATGTCTTATTCTTTTTATTTTTATTTATTTGATATTTTGTTAACTTGTTAGGTTAGAAAATGATTATTGTTGTGTCATAAGCCTATGCCCTTGTCATATTTTCTTACAAGCCACCATCTTATTGTCATGATTATGCTAGTGTAGGTGGCATGATGATCATGTGTCATTTTTGGCCTGCTTGGTGAAATTAGTTAGGAAGAAACTAAATTAGTTAGAAAAGAATTTAATTCCAATCAAATTGAATTTCATGTAAATAAATTAGCAAATTATAAAATTAATTATGTAAAAACAAAATTTAATTATAAATTCATAAGTTTTGAAAAGAAAAGAAATAAATTCAATCAAGATGCAAGAAAATTCTAATTGGAAATTCCATGAAAAAATAATAATAAATTAAAATTCAAGTACTCAACAAAATTCCACATAATAAATCCAATTAAGAATTTAATTATTTGGAAATTCCAATCAAAATTCCATACAAAATTTGAATCAAAATAATTGATATAAAATAAAAAAGAAAAAGGTTAGTGGACTTTGTTGAAAAATTAGCACTTAAAATGGGCTTGGTAGGCTTTTAAAGAATGAAATGGGCTTGGTAAAAAAAATTAAGAAAATGGGCTTGGTAAGGTCATTAGGCTTATTGAGAAATTATTGGGCTTATTGGGCCTATTGGCAAACTTTGAAATTTTTAGCCCATTAAGGAGATTTTGCCCAAAATAAAATTAATAAAATTTTCTTATAAAAGTTTCTACTATTGAATTATAAAAGAAAATTTTTGAGAAGTCTTATGTGCAGGAAAAAAAATAAAATACAAAACTTGTAAACTTTTATGAGAAAAACTTTATAGAAAAAAATTGTTATTTGGAAAAAATTCAAAACTCATAGAATCAATTGAATTTTTAAAAATTGATTTAATATAAATTTAATGAAAATATTTGATGAATTTTAAAAATTTTAAACTCAAAAAATTCCTCCTAAAAACTCCGTACCTAAGAAATAAGAGAATTATAAAAAAATCCAAACTCATAAAATAAAATAAATTTTGAAAAACTGATTTAATGGTGGTTAAATGAAAATATTTAAAGAATTTTGAAGTTCAAAATTTGAGAAAATTCTTCCAAAAATTTTATTGATAACAGAAAGTTCATATTCTAGAACTGAGAAAATTTCCCAAAAAATGCATTAAAACTTATATAAAATAAATTAAATAAAACATATTACTCAAAATATTAATTTACAAAATGGTAAAGATAAAAATCTAAAATTTGAAATAATTTTACCAGAAAAATTTTACGAGTATGATGCCCTTGGTATTGTAAAATTTTCAAAATTAATTATAAAAATGGACAACTTGACATCTTGTGGTATAAAATGCTAATACAATTTTTTTCTTGAATATTTTTTATTTTTCGTAGTGCGTTTCGACATAAATACCACATAGGTGTTGGTAAAATATATGATAGTCAATTTCCTAAATTTGATGAAAAATTCATGAAAAATTCCTAAAATTAGAAAACTTGACCGTGATATCATCTGCAAATATAGATTTTGAAAATTTTGACAAGAAAATATTAAAAAAATATTTTTTCTTTAAATATTCGTCTTGTATATCTAAAATTAGAGATTAAAATATGACTTTTTCTATCACGTAACCATTTAAATATGATTAAAAAATGTTGAAAATATCTTATTCATCTGAAAAAGGTTGTTCCCAATGAGGGTGGCAATTAAGTTCTTAATCTCAGATATTCAGGATTATTAGAAAAGGGACTTGGACGAAATTAGTTGTATACAGCTGTGGCTCTTTGACTATTGCTGAGAATTAGGAACAAGGCAAAGACCAAATAGACATAATTTTATTTGGGTCATTAAGTTTTGAAAAATAAACTAAACTAAAAAACAAAAATAAAAGCTAATTAGCCCTAAAGAGAAACCTTAAATTAAACGATGACTAGGGCTAGACCTAAGTCATAAGGAGTTGACTAGGACAAAACCATGCTAGTCAACAAACAAGAAGAGTTGACTAGGATGAAGCTAAACAAATTAATAGAGGTAAGAGGTTAACTGAGGCAAAATCTACAAGTCAATGAAGATAAGGTTGACTAAGACAAAACCTATGAGTCAACAAAGATAAAAGGTTGACCAAGATAAAACCTACAAGTCAACATGGATAAAGGGTTAGTTGAGGTAAAACCTATAAGTCAACAAGGATAAAGGGTTGACCGAGCAAAACCTACAGGTCAAAAAGGTTAAAAGATTGACTAGGGCAAAACCTATGAGTCAATAAAGATAAAAGGTTGACCGAGGTAAAACCTATAGGTCAACAAGGATAAAGGGTTGATTAGGACAAAACCTATGAGTGACCAAAGATAAAAGGTAAATGAGATAAAACTTATAGGTCAATAAGGATAAAAAAGTTAACTGGGATAAAACCTGTGAGTCAATAGAGATAAAAGGTTGACCAAGGCAAAACCTATAGGTCAACAAGGGTAAAAGGTTGACTGGGACTGAGCCGACAAGTCAACATAAGTAAGGGTTAATTAAGACAAAACCTACAAGTCAACAAATAAAAGGGTTGATCGAGATGGAACCCATAAGCCAACAAATAAAATAGATTGATTAGGACAAAATCGACAAGTCAATAAATAAAAGAGGTTGATCGAGATAAAGCTAACAAGTCAACGAATAAAAATGTTTCATTAAGATAAAGCTGACAAGTCGATGAATAAAAGGGGTTGATCAAGACAAAGTTGATAAGTCAATGAATAAAAGAGGTTAATCGGGATAAATCAATAAGTCAACAAATGAAAGGGTTAACCGGGATAAAACTGACAAGTCAACAAATGAAAGAGTTAAGATAACATTTGATACTTGGTCAATTTGAAAGGATAAAGGACTAACCTTTTGACTTTGAGAGAATAAGCATGATTGTTGTTTTTCTTTAGCATCACGCTTAACTTTCTTGCAAATTATTGAATACAAATACGTGTAGAATACATATGATGAATTCTCATGATTATTTGATCAAGCTATTTTGGAGTTAAATTTATCTTTTTAGAAAATATGATAGATATTTCTTCTTTACTTGATGGAATGGGCCCACAATTCTACTTGGAGATTGAAAGCATCTTTAAAAAGCATTGGTGATTTTTTTTTTCTTTTTGTAAAAGGAAGCCAGTGCTTGAATTTAAATTTGAAGGCAGTTTTAAAGGTCATTATAGACATGATACACTTGTTCCAGAGAAGTCAAATTAGGTGATGCACCAATATCATCTAGAAGTTGAAAAAGAAGAATGATTGGGAATATATGGTCTCTAAAATTTCCCATCAATAGCCCAAAAAAAACTAATATAGACTGAAGAAGAGCATGATGGAGAATATGTGGTTTCTAAAAATTTCCCTCTAATAGCCGAAACAAACTAATAACAGGTTGATAAAGAAGAGTATCATGGAGAATATGTAGTTTATCCACTTTAAATTTTTTTAGAATATCTGATGACTAAGATCCCTGCAATTTTTTTTATCTCATTTAAAGTAATGCTGAAGAATCAATTTGTCATCTTTTCATCAATTTCTATTTGCTCAAAATGTTAATTATCATTTAGCAAAAATGTTAGCATGCTCAAAAAGACTATTTTATGACAAGGAAATAAGACATAACATTAGTTATTTTAAAAATGATTGTGAAGTCCAAAAGAGATTGGATATTACTCAGATAAATATAATCTCTCATTCAGTTTTTCAAAGATTTCTCCTAATTGAAATATTTACTTTCATGAAGATCCATCTCTTGAAAATGCCTCTGATCATAATATGCCTTTTTTAAACTTAGTTTTCTAGCAAATTATGTTTTGGCCATTCCTTTCAAATGTTTGAGCTATCGCTTTGGGTTTTCAGCTCAAAGCCTCTTCTTTATACTGCCTTTGATCGGATGGCCTTTTTGGGTTTTCATCCGATTTTTACTTTTTTTTTTAATAACACTTTTTCAGGTTTTCATCCATTTTTCTTTTCTTTTCTTTTCTTTTTATTTTGTTTTTTTGGAATGGATGCCCTTTTGGGTTTCATCCATTTTTTTATTTTTTTATTGTTTGGAACAGACGTCCTTTTGGGTTTTCATCCATTTTTTTTTTTTTTTGGTTTTTTAGGCATAATTTTTTTTACATCATTAAAATTAACAAGGTTTGGTAGAATTCCTCCATCCATCTCTGCCAATATAAATGCTTATCCTGAAAATACCTTTTGGACAACATATGGCCTTTCCCAATTGGGTGCCCATTTGCCCTGAGGACCCTTTTATCTAGGTAGAATTTTTTTTAGCACCAATTCTCCCTCTGGAATTTCTTGGGATGAATTTTCTTATCATGCATTCTCATTATTCTTTTCTGGTACTACCCATGTTAAATAGCTTTTAACCTTTTTTCTTCAAAAAGTTCAACTGCCCATGACGATCTTGAGCCCATTTGGCTTTTTCCAACTTAGTTTCCATTAGAACCCAGAGTGAAGGGATCTCTACTTCAATTGGTAAGATAACCTCTGTACCATAGATAAACGAGTAAGGCGTTACCCCGGTTGAAGTTTAAACCAAAGTTCTATAAGCCAAAAAGATAAAGGAGAGCTTCGTATGCCAATCTCTATAGGTCTCTACCATCTTCCCTACAATTATCTTAATATTCTTACTAGCAGCCTTTACAGCTCTATTCATCATTGGATGATGTGTCACCAAATTGTGATGAGAAATTTTAAATTAGTTACACACTTTTGTCATTAATTTATTATTCAAATTGGAGGCATTATCCGTTATAATTCTTTTAGGGATCCCTAATCAACAAATGATATTGGTCTTTACAAATTTTATCACCGTCAACCTTGTCACATTTGTATAAGAAATTGCTTTAAGCTATTTGGTGAAGTAATCAATAGCCACCAAAATAAAGCGATGATGATTTGAAGCTATAAAGGTAATTGGTCCAATAACATCATGCCCCATATGGAGAAAGGCCATAGTGCGGTTATGACATGCAATAGCAAAGGTGGTACATGGATCTTATCAGCAGACTTGGCATTTATGCACTTCCAAGCATATTTAACACAATCACCCTCCATGGTTATCCAGAAATAACCAAGTCTCATGATTTGCCTTGCCATTTTTTGTCTATTTGAATAGATATTGTAAATCCTCTTATGCACTTCTTCCTATATCTTCTGCGTTTTGGGAGCGTCAACACATCCTAGTAACATTTGATCATAACTTTTCCTGCAAAAAATCTTTCCATCTAAGACAAACTTTTTTGCCGGCCTCCTTAAAGTTCTTTTATCAGTCTGAGAGGCATTGTCCAGTTATGCTTAATCCTTAAGATATCTTTTGATGTGGTGATACCATGGGAGACCATCTACTTCCATTTTGACATTGTAATAGTATGTAGGAGACTCCTATATGCTCATCTGAATTGGTGTTACCTCTTGCCCTTCATTTATTTTAAACATCAAAGCCAAGGTGGCTCAAGCATCCACCATTTGATTATCATTTCATGTTAGATGAATGAATCACACCTTTTCAAACTCTTTAAGCAATTCTAGAATCAACTTTTTATATTATTGCATCCTCGAATCCTGAGTTTCCCATTTTTCGTGTAATTGATAAATTACCAAGGTCGGGTCTCTATATACTTTCAATAATTGAGCACTTCCTTCTATAGTTGCTTAAAGTTCCATAACACATGCTTCATATTTTGCTACATTGTTTGTACAGTTAAAGTCCAATCGAGCAGTGAAAGGGTAATAATCCCTTTCTAGAGATATGAAGATCGCCTCGATTCCATGGCCTAAAGCATTTGATGCTCTATCAAAATATATTTTCCATGTTAATTCCTCCAACAGCTTTCCTTCCTCTTCTATCAAAATATTCATTAAATCTTGATCAAAAAAGTCAAAATTCAATGGTTGATAATCATGAAGTGCCCGGCTTACTAGGAATTTAGCAATAACAGTCTCTTTGATTGTCTGTTGACTCACATAAACCATATTATATTTCGATAGCAAGACTTTCCATCTAGCTATCTTTTTTGACAAAGTCGATGCTTCGAACAGAGACTTTATTAGGTTTATTTTGGTGATCAGCCAGGTGGTATGATACAACATGTATTTTTAAAGCCCTTTTGCAGCTTAAACTAGGGCATAGTAGATCTTTTCTATTTAACAATAATTTGCCTCATAGTCAAGAAATTTCTTATCGAGGTAAAAAATCGCCTGCTCCTTCTTTTCTATCTCATATTGCTATCCTAGCATACAACCCATAGACTTTTTAAACACTGATAAGTACAAAATCAAAGGCCATCCCGATATAGGTGGCACCAACACTAGTAGATTATAGAGATATCTTAACTTTTTTAAATGCTTCCTAGCATTTTTTATTCCATTCACCAGGGTTTTATTTTCATGAGAGCCAAAATATCGAGTTGCACTTATCTATGACTTGGGATATAAATCTGGCAGTGTAATTCAACCTCTCCAAGAAACTTCACACCACATTTTATTTATGTGAGGATGGTAATTCCTAAATGGCTTTAATCTTATCTGGATCAACTTTAATCCTCTTTTCACACATAATGAAGCCTAATAACTTTCATGACTTTGCACCAAAAGTGCATTTTGCCAAATTCAACTTCAACTGGTATTTTTTAGTCTTTTGAATAGCTTTTATAAATTTGCAATGTGTCTTTCCTCATGAAGCTACTTGGTAATCATATCATCCATATATACTTCTATCTCTTTGTGCATCATATCAATGAATAAAGTGACCATTACCCTTTGATAAGTTGTCTCACATTTTTTAGTCCAAACAGCATCACCTTATAATAAAAAGTTCCCACATTGTGACAAAAGTTATCTTTTCCATGTCTTCTAATGCCATTTTTATCTAGTTATACCTCAAAAATCCATCCATGAAAGAAAATAGACAAATTTCTGTGGTATTATCAACTAGAGTATCTATATAGGGAAGAGAAAAATTATCGTTCGGACTCGTTCGATTTAGGTCTCTATATTCTACACATATTCTGACTCTACCATCTTTTTAGGAATTGAGACAATAACTGCAACCCATTTTGGGTATTTTTCCACCTTTAAAAATGCAACGTCAAATTGTTTCTTTACCTTTTCTTTTATTTTCAGAAGCATTTTTGGTTTTATTCTTCTTAACTTTGGCTGAATCAGTTTGCATTTTGGTTTTAGAGGCAATTTGTGGACCATAATTTTCATATCCAATCTTGGCATGTCTTGGTAGAACTATGTGAAAACATCTTAAAACTCTGGAAGCAAACTTATTAATTCTTCTCTAGTGATAGGCATAAGAGTAGTCCCTATTTTGACTTCTTTTATATCATCTTTACCATCCCCTAAATTTATCACCTCTATAGATTCTTCATGGGGCATTATTCGTTCATCCTTTCACTTGATTATTTTTAGCAAATCGGGTGGCAAAGTATGATCATCAACATCTTTTTCGAAATCAACTTCATTCAAGCAAACAACCCGTTCAAAATTGACCTTTGGATCATGATTATAATCATCCATTTCTCTTTGATTAGGAAATCTGTAAAGGCTAAAAGAGAAAGATAAAATGGGCAAACAAATACATGACATGATTTGTGCATATGTATGTAAAAAGGAAAAGAAATATTGGTATAAAAGAAATTAGACATAGACAAAAAGGTCATATGCATTTATTTCTGTAAGTGATAATTTAACATTTCATGTTTTTATAAAAAGATTCTTAGATGGCAAAATGAATTCTCAAGATTACTTTGAAATTGACCTAAGCATTATGGTTCTCTCAAAACAAGTCTAATTTTTCAAGATGTATCCAAAAGGACAAGAATAAATCCCATGATCATTATTCGGCTCTTTGTTGGCTCCTTCAATGGTGGCCACTTAACAGTTCTCAAAACCTTCGTTAACCACCATAACAGCTTCGTTGGTTTTTTTTTGTCAACACTTAGATTAATAATTCCTCTATAATAGAAAATTTCATCTAGTACAGGGTAGAGGGTTGATTTTTGGCTTAATTGTTAACCGATGGCTTGGGCTAGCTTTTTTGCCCAAAATCTATTTTCAAATTACTTCTATTGAATCCAAACCAGCTTAAAGCCTAGTTCGTGCTTATCTTTCTTGCCAATGACATTGATTGATCGACTGATCCCTTGCATGCATTTTTTAAGTCCACTTCCAACTCTGACTCCTTTCTTGGCTGTAAGCTTGAAACCCATGTGGATGTTCTTTGGAAGTTTAGGTTTTGGGATTATAAACCTCTATGCAACAAAAGTTGCATTGATAATTTCAAATGATCTAAAAGAACGTTATGCAATTTTAGCATTTGCTTTAACATAAGAGGCATTGGTAGAAGTCATGGCCATGATGTTTTCTTCCTTGGATAGGCTAATTAACTTCTTATCAACTATGAATTCAACATTTTGGTATAGAGATGATGGGACAGCCCCAGCAAAATAAATCCATGGTGTGCCAACAAATAGTTGTATGCTAGGACAATGATTATCACATGAAATTTGATTTCAAACGATAGGCCAATATCTAAGTGATCAAAATACTCTCCTTGATTTCTCTTTTTATCTTGTCAAATGCCTTAATGACTATATGGCTACGCTTGATCTGACTAACAAGAATTGGCAAGTAAGATAACATGATTAGCGGCATTACATTCAAAGCTGATCCATTGTCAATAAGGGTTTTAGGCAATATAGTCCCTTTATAGTGAGTTATCATGTGGAAAGCTTTTGTTGAAGTGTTACTTTCTGGTGGGATTTCATAGTCATTGAATGAAATAAAATTGTCAGCAACAATGTTATTTATACTAGACGATCCAGCTTATTTATGGAAATGTCTTAAAGAACATAAGCCTGGTTGACCACTTTCAACAAAACATTCGAATGCACTTTTGAGCTAAGCAATAGGGTTAACATAGAAATCTTTACTAGCTGTTGCTTCAACTGTTCCACATATTATACTCACTATGTTTAATAAACTTAAGGAATTTGGTAACCTCTTTTTCCTTAACCAATTCCTGTACTTCTATTAGGATATCTTTAGTAACTGCTTTTTTTCAAGATATTTGTCTTTTTTACTTAGTTTTGGCACCGATTTCCCTAATTTCTAGACCATAGAAGTGACCACTTCACATTACATGGCTTACCCCAATTATCTTGATAGTAGTCAGTTAGCTCATAACAACCTCTAGAGTTATCAGCCCACCATCGTACCTCCATATTACCTATTTATTATTTTGATACAGGAATAAAGTGGGTGGTCTAATAATAAGTTTGGGAGTAACTTCAATCCTGGGTGGTGTGGTCTTTGGCTAGTTGAGACAAATGATAAAAGGGCGGCTGATGCCATAGGGTGGTTATGATAATCCTTCACTAACCATGTTAACTAATTTTTTTCCTCTAGTCCAGTTTCTTTAAAGAACCCAATTTCACCATTGTCCATTATTCTTTGGATTGCAAAGTGTGTCCTAATGTTTTATGAAATTTGCAGAAGTTGGCACCAGGATTAGATTGGCTTTTGAAACTTCCATGATTCTGACTAAGGATCTCGCTTTCAGCCAAGATTACCCATGCTCTTTTCCATTAGAGTCTTAACTTCTTAGACTTTTGATTTCTTTCATCTCTCTTTTTTAGCAATCAGAGCGTTAATCCCGTATTAGGTGCTAGGCAATTATCAATTCAAAAAGTGCTCATCTCAAAAAGGCTTTGGAGCTTTTACTTAAAGGTCATACAGTTTAAAACATCAAAAAGAGATAAAGGGTTATAACTTAGAGGCAAAAGGATGCATGCTTTCCTTGTCTTACTTAGTTGACTTCTCTAACTACTTTTCTTTTTTTAAGTCAATGGGGGGACAGGTCTGAAGAAGAGTTTACAGAGACTGGGCAGTTGCAAAACTCACTTGGACCTAAAGGCTTCTACATATGACAGCAAACATTGTAGGGATTATTATGGTTATTTGCATCGACTGGAACTTATTCTCCAAGAAATCCACTATGATTAAGTGGCCTACTATTGCATGATACTCAGAGTGTAGATTTAGGTCATACCAGCTAGTGTAATTACCCTTATATGGTTTGGAAAAGATTGGAGCCACTAATCGTGCCTCAAAAAGCTAATTGAACATTTTCTTATAAGAGTAAGAAAGGGGTTTAGTGAAATCTAGGTTGGTTGGCTCTTTGGGCTAGTGGATTAACATTGGTCTTGGTTTGTTTTATGGAAAAGGGTTTAAAATATTGGTCTGGGATGATGTTGAAGTAGAAACTCTAGGTATGTTAAGAGAATAGGTAGTTTAGGTTTGCTATCTTTGGTTTTGGTAATACAAATGATGTCATTAATTATGGTTGACTAGCGTAGTTAACAAATGAAGCCTCTTCATTCTTCTTTCTTGTGCTTGGCTTTTTTCTAATAAAAGACTCCCTAAACGTGATTTGATTGACCTTTACAGCTGTCGCAATCATCTCTCCAGAAATAATAATTTTAGAAAAATTCTTGGTTACATTCCTTACCAATAACAATAGGGGGACGTTAAGTGCTCATGAATAGCATCATGGTTTCTTTCTTAGTTAAAAGAGGCAAAACCTAAAAGACCATGTCTTTCCATCTTTGTGAATACTTCTTAAAAGATTTTGTAGACTTTTTCTCCATATTCTAGAGAGTTAGTCTATTGGGTGCCTATTTAGCCATATGTTTATATTATTAAAGAAATGCATTGGCTAAGTCAATCCAACATTGAATTTGAGTGCAGTTTAGATCACTATACCACCTTAGGTAGATCCAGACAAGCTCTCTTGAAATAGTGAATTAGAAGCTTGTTATTTTGGGCATAACCAACCATTTTCCTGATGAACATTTTAATGAGTAATTGAAGGGAAATGGTGCCTTTGTACTTTTCAAACTTGGGCATTTTAAATTTTAGTGGAAGGACTAAATTTGGTACTAGGCTAAGGTCTTTGACATCTACACTACTATATAGTTCAGCAACTTCAATGGCTTTTAGGCTTCTCTTAAAGAGCTACAATTTTCCTTTTTCTATCTCTACTTTAACCTGTTATTTACCCTTTTGTTTACGCTTTTCCTCTTCATCAATACTAGGGCGTACCGATTCTTCTTAGGCAACCATAATTCTTGCACCAACCCCTTGTGAAAGAGCATCAAGGTTAATAGTGATGGCTAGTGGATTAGTAATTAGGACATTTTGTTGTAGATTTTGAATATTAGCTAGCTGTGCATTTTGAGCGTTAGTTATTTGTTCATCAACTAGTACCGACTCGGATACTCAAACAAGATTATCAGTATTTATCATTAGCTATTAAAGAACTAGCTCGCTTGCCATTAACAACTCCATCATCCTTGTGATCCGAGCTTGTAGTTCTTCTTACCTTTTTAGCATGCCTACTGGGTCGATCAATAACTTTCTTCTAATCTTTCCAATCTTGCTAAATGATCCTCAGCCATTCTTCTTACTCTAAATCTTGTATGGTATCGATGGGTGGTTAGTGGTTGAGTTAAACTTTCTGAGTTTGCAATGTTGACCTTAAGAATTCCACATTTCTTTGAGTTAATTAATTTTTACTTATGAACTAATGAAATTAATAATCATGTATGTACGTAGGTATGTATGTATGTATATGTATAGGATATATATGTATGGTATGAGTATATGAATGCACTTGCAGAGACGCATGCTTTAAATAAAGATTTCAAACTCAAAAATTTTCCATTAACTTTGTGACAAATTACATGTTCACAACATTGATCATGTAGAAATTACATCTAAGGAATTTCTAACTTGATCATATTATCTTTGATCCTTATCCAAAAACTGAAGTACAACATGCCCGTATTGTCCTACAGGATATTTTGCATCTATAAGTCTCTAATCCTCTTCACCATTTTCCTTGCTTGGATGACATCTGAGTGGATCTGTTCTGTAAGATGATCTATGTACATTTGTCTACCAAAAGAATTAGCTACCCATTGTCTATAATCATCTTTGGCCTACTAGAGTCTATCGGCCTAATACGCATCTAGATTATTGTAGACTTGCACCAAGGCATGAATATCATTTCCCCTGTATTGTAATTCTAGTCCCACTCTGCAATAGTTATATTGAGACCTTGTCTATCCTCAATCAGTTAAGATACCTTTCCACGTTTTCGATCTAAGGCAGTTTAAAGTCATTTATTCTTTTCAATAGACCTTCTTAACTGGAGATGTGTATAAGCATGCTTTCTTCTTTCTCTTTCAAAAATAGTTTGTTTGGCTTCTCCTTCCAAACCTTTAGTCTTCCATACTTTCAACTTTTCATTAAGCTTGCACATTTCTTCCTTCATCCCCCTAGCAATGCTGCTAGAACTTTTGGATATCCCAGCAAGTTTCATTTTCTTATTCTGTTCAACCTAGTCATTCTTCATTAGGTTGTACTATTCATCCATTTTTTCAACTTCCTTTGATTTTGCTTCCATATTCATTCATAAACAGGCAATTTCCTTTTAGAGCTGATGATTCTCGTCATTTATTCTTTTTTGCTCTCTAGCAGCTTCCTTCTTAACCAAATCGATCTCGGATGGCATGATAAGCTCTAACTGAATAGATACTCGAGGAATAGTCTCATCTAAGCCAGGAATAATTATGTTATAACCCTAAACTCTCTTTCAAGCATCATACTCTAGGGTGATCTTATCCATGTATGCACGTAATCCTAACTTATACCTCTCTCTCCAATGTAAAGCGACTGTATAAAGTAACTTTTATAATCCTCACACTGATATTCCAAGTTAACACTTTCCAAATTTGAAGTCATGGGGACGAATTGATGCGATCCATATTGTCTTCAGAGCAATAATGGTGCATAATGCACAGTGCCTCTTATACCGAGTAAAGGCACATATAAAATAGCAAAGCAATTTCGAAGAATCTTCCTTGACCTTTTTTTTTGGTATGCATTGAGTGCTCGAATCATCTTGGCAAGAACTGTTGGAGTTGGGTTCATGTTTCTTTTCAACCTTTAAAATAAATCCACTACTACTGCCTCAACATGTCCAAATACTCTTGAGAATAAAACCATCTCGTATATAGCAAGAATGAATGCATTTAAAGCTTTCTCAGTGCTGGATCGCTCTTAGATATATTTTTATGGTTGCTACCATGAGATGACATAAGCGATCCCTTTTTGCTCTATATAATGGTGGTCAGTTTTGGAACCCAAATCCAAAACTTGACTCAATTTTTTTATGGAAGCTAGTCAGATTACACTTTTTGCAATATATAGGTCTCATCTCTAAAGGCCCAAGCCCAAGGAGAGCTAATATTTCTTCCACGGTTGGAGTCATGTCATGCTGATTGAATGAAAAACATCAGAATGTGGATCCCAAAACTCAATCATAGCCCTGACTAACTTTTTATCCATGTGTATTTTGAGCAAGAGAGCTATCTGGCTATAATTTTTTGTAAACTAGGTTTACTTTGCGTTCCCCCATTGATCCCATATTTTGGCTAACTCTCTCAAATTATTCAGGCGAAGGTCTAAATGTGTGATCTTTTGCAAGCCAGACAAGAAAGTCTTTGGTATATAGTCCCCATCCTTTTTCTAGTTAAATTTGGACTCATAATGGACCTCTTCAAATTCCTTGGAAATAATCACCACATGTATTATTTCCACCATAAAGTTAAACAAAAATTAATTTAAGTTGGAATTCTTTTTAAAGCAAGCATTCTTATATGCATATAGGGAAAGAAAAATGCACCAAAAGGAGAAAAAGAAAACAAGTTAGTATCATTAAGAAATACAAATACAAATAAATTTGAAAGCAATGAAAATCACAAATTATTCAAACAAGATATCAAAATTATCCAAATAAAAATATGAAAATATAGGGAGAGAGATAATTTCATCCTTTCATGTGTCCCTAATTTTGGTGACACATAAAATTGAGTTTGGCTTTGACTAGAAGGTTAGTATGGTCCACTATATGCAGTTTAGGTCAGAGCACTACTTAGGTTCTTGAATTCCTCAACCCCAAAAAGGACTGCTAGGTACCTTATCCTTATCAATCATAGCTTTATGTTGGAATAGGTTTAATTCAAGTGGGCATGTCTTTAATGCTTGTAACGAGGCTAGCACCTTGGGCCAACATAGGAATCTACACCTGGTAGGCTTTTCGCTAGCCTGGACAGAGGCTAACACCTCAAAAGCAGATCTACTTCACCCTTTTTTAAAATATTAGATACCTATGCCCCCTCTAATTTGACAAAGGACAAACTACTGCATGATGTGCATAGTGTGTGCGAAGGGACAAATATACCTTTTTATGACAAAAATAAAACCCACTATCCTAATCCAAAAAAACATGAAAAGATTAGTGCAAAATAAATATTAATATAATGAAAAAGAAAATTTAAAAAAATAAATTTAAAATTAAATACCAATTGAAACAAATTAATTAAAATTTAGTTAACTCATAATTAATTTTAGGCCTGACTCTCTAAATGTCCCCAATGAAGTTACCAACCTGTCACAACATGGCCTGGATACAAATCCTGACTAAGCCCAACTTAAATGGCCTTGGCTTCTATATTTGTTGATATATCACTATTTTATATTTTCTTATTTCTATAAGCCATATCATTATTGACACTTTCTTATTTTTGAGGACTAGGTGATTAAGACAAATCACTCACTCGACTTAATCCTAAATAGTCATTATGAAAAGGCTATTTATTTAGAGTCACCACTAATCTATTTGGGCTAGCTGAGATTGGTCACTTATCGAAGTTCATATTTTGAGGGTTACGAAACCCTATGATACTAGCTTTGAAAACCATGATCATACCAAAGCTCATATAAAATTGTCCAGAGGTCAACTATAATCACAAGTAAGGATTGACCCTCTCGTGATGGCCAAAAATAGGCACCTTACTAATTACGTATTGATTTTGACTTTTAATTTTTTATCCGATTTCAACAAATGGCATTTAATTATAAATTTCTAAAATAATATTTTATGAAACAAATTTATTATTCTGTGTCAAAAAAATCAGGCTTTAAAACTTTGAAAATCAAATCTCTTACACACTCCAATAGAGGACCAATAAACACAAAATCTTTTTGTCATTTTGTACCCTAACGAAAAACTAGAGGAACATAAAAGGTTTTAAAATTCAAAATATTTTTGCATCTTGTTAGAGGGTCAGAAGGATGTGAAAAGTTTTATTTTCCTAAAATTTACAAAAATATATCTTGTTATTAAAATAATTAGTAGAACTCCTCTCATATTTTGGGTAAAACCCCATGTAGTATCTTAAATTGGAGACATTGCCTTAATTTTCTAGAAGTAAAATTTTATATTTTATTAAAAAATATTTATAGAACATCCTAAAACTCAATAACAATCTAAAATAATGAACCTATTCCTAATGTATATCTTTGACATGAAAGTATTTTAGTAATCATGTAGGAATTGGTTCTGATTCAAAATTATCAAAATGCCCTTGGGTTATATGTTCGACATGAAAGTATCCTGCCAACCCTAAAGGATATCAAAAGGATAATAAAAAGGTGAACCTTTCCTTAATGTACATCTTTATCAAAAAAGCATCCTGATGACTACCTAGGACTCGATTCTAGATAAATTACTAAAACGCCTTTAAGGTGTACCTTTAACTTAAAAGTATCTCGATAACCCTAAAACACTCAAAAATAATCATAAAAAGGTGAACCTATCCTAAATGCACATTTTTAGCATAAAAGCATCTTGATGATGATGTAAGACTCAGTTTTTAAAAATTACCAAAATACCTCTCAATGTATTTTTGATGTGAAAGTATCTCTGTAACCCTAAAAGACATAATAAGACAAGTAATGATGACTTTTACCCTAGATGGGTAATTTAGATGACAAAAATGACCTAGAGTATAAAAATTGCTAATGGATCCCTAAATTTCTCAAAATTAAATATTAGTCCTAAATTAATTAAAATGCTAAAATATTTTTTTTGCCCAAAATACCTAAAATGGGTAATTTAAATTTTAAAGTTACCTAACATGCAAAAATGCGATTAAATCTATAAATTTTCAAAAGTTACATTTCGTACCTTAATGGAGAACCAAAAAAATATAGAAGGTTTTAATATTTTTAGCACCCTATAGAAGGACCAATGGAATGCTAAAAATATTTGAAACACTCTAAGTGAATGATTTCATGCTAGAGATGACCATTTTGACCTAAAAATGCTAGATTTCCCTAATGGTCCTTAAACTTTCCTAAAATTGCAAATCAGACCCTAAATGATTTAAAATGCATAACACACACCAAAACACAACCAAAATACATGAGAAATTCACCTAAGGACTCTAGGACCATTCAGCCAAGCACCCATAGCCTCAAAAAAATTATGATATTTGTAACTAAGTCCCTAAATTTTTTTAAAATTATTAAATGCCTAAAAATTAAAAATTTCTATTTTCTAGCCACTATCTAATTGACTTAAGCATGTAGATACCCCTAAATAAGTTTAAAAATTTTTTAAAAATTATAAAATGGTCCTTAAGGGTTTGAACAAACAAGAAATATCCCTAAATGATCTGAAAAATGAAAATTTACATTTTTGACCCTTATAAGTTTCAACCAAGCTCAGAAATACTCATAAATGGGATTGAAAAAAATGGAAAAATTATGAAATTGCCCCTATCAATGCTGCCATGAACTAAAACAGCACCTAAGTGGCTTAAAAACTTAAAAAAAAAGCATTTGACCTTTAAAACTTCAACTATTTAACAAAATATCCCTTAAAAGTTCACTTTTCATGAAACTAGACCTAAATGCATGTTAAGATCATCCTAGAATACTACCAAGCTCAACACACAAGAAAAATTCTCAAAATATTAATATTTAAGAGAAATCACAAACTCGATGTAAAAATAAAAATAAAATAAAAAATGCTAAATACAACCATGCATGATTCATGAAGTCCATCAACATTAAAATTTATTTTAACTCATATGAACATGATTTAAAGCATTTAAACTTTGAAAATATGATTTTATTGAAATTTAAACAATAACAAAAAGGAATAGTCATGGTTCTAAGCTTAGCTTTTAAAGCATGAAATATGCCATAGCTTAAGCTTAATCACCTTAATAAGTAAGGATCATGGAACTACGATCAAGAATTCAATAAGATGAAAATGAAATTAATAGAAATAGAAGATGAAATAAACAACATGAATTTTCAAGAAGAAACTACCTTGAAAGCTTTTGAAATAAGTTAAATTATTTTTCCTTTTTACCTTTTTTCCATTTTTTTTGGCTTCTCAACTAAGAAAACATGAAGAAAAATCCTCCCCCATTTATAGGGGAGGATTTCATCCTTCCTTGGCCAAATTTCCAAGTCTTTTTTATTTTTATTTTTATTTTTATTTTTTATTTATTTCATATTTTGTTAACTTGTTAGGTTGGAAAATAATGATTGCTATGTCATAAACGCATGCCCTTGTCATCTTTTCTTACAAGCCACCATCCTATTGTCATGATTATGCTAGTTCAGGTGGCCTGATGATCATGTGTCATTTTTGGCCTACTTGATGGAATTAGTTAGGAGGAAACTAAATTAGTTAGAAAATAATTTAATTCCAATCAAATTGAATTTCATGTAACTAAATCAGCAAATTATAAAATTAATTATGTAAAAGCAAAATTTCTATTTTAAATTCATAAGCAAAAGTGATCTCAAAAGTAAAGAAATAAATGCAATCAAGGTTCAAGAAAATTCTAATTAGAAATTCCATGAAAAAAAATCACAAATTAAAAGTCATGTACTCAACAAAATTCCACATAATAAATCCAATTAAGAATTTAATTACATGGAAATTCCAATCAAAATTCTATAAAATTTTGAATCAAAATAATTGATATAAAATTAAAAAGGAAAATTTTAGTGGACTTTGTTGGAAAATTACAGATTAAAGTAGGCTTAGTAGGCTTTTAGAGAATGAAATGGGCTTGGTAAAAAAAATCAAGTAAATGAGCTTGGTAAGGTCATTGGGCTTGTTAAGAAATTATTGGGCTTATTAGTCCTATTTACAAAATTTAAAATTTTTATGCCCATTAAGAAGATTTTACCGAAAGTAAAATTAATAAAATTTTCTTATAAAAATTTCAAAAATTGAATTATGAAAGAAAATTTTTGAAAAGTCTTATATGTAAGAAAAAAAAAAGAAATTAAAACCCAAAACTCGTAAACTTTTATGAGAAAACTTTTATGGAAGAAAATTGTTATTTGAAAAAAAATTTTAAAACTCATAGAATAAATTGAATTTGTAAAAAGTGATTTAACATAAATTTAATAAAAATATTTGATGAATTTCAAAAATTTTAAACTTAAAAAATTCCTCCTAAAAAATTTATGAAGTAGAAAACTCCATACCTAGGAAACGAAAGAATTCTAAAAAATGCAAAACACATAAAATAAAATGAATTTTGAAAATTTGATTTAATGGTGGTTAGATGAAAGTATTTAAAGAATTTCAAAGTTCAAAACTCAAGAAAATTCTTCCAAAAATTTTACTGATAACATAAAGCTCATATTCTAGAACCGAGAAAATTTCTAAAAAATACATTGAAACTTCTATAAAATGAATTAAATAAAACATATTATTCAAAATATTAGTTTAACAAATGGTAAAGATGAAAAATCTGAATTTTGAAATAATTTTACCAAAAACATTTCACGAGTATGATATGTGAAAAATTCAAAATTAATTATAAAAATGGACAACATGACACATGCTGGTATGAAATGTCAAGACAAATTTTTCCTTGAATATTTTTGATTTTTCAAAGTGCGTATGACCATAAATACCACATAGGTGTTGGTAAAATATACGAAAGTTGATTTCCTAAATTTTGTGAAAAATTCTCCAAAAAATCTTGAAATTAGAAAACTTGACTGTGATATCATTCGTAGAGATAGATTTTCAAAATTTTGGCAAAAAATATTAAAAAAATAATTTTTCCTTAAATATTCATCTTAAATATCCAAAATTAGAGATAAAAATATGACTTTTTCTATCACGTGAACTTACAGCCATTTAAATATGACTAAGAAGGTGTTGAAAATGTCTTGTTCATCTGAAAAAGATTGTTCCCAAAGAGGGGGGCCGTTAAGTTCTTAATCTTGGATATACTAGATTATTAAAAAAGGGACCCAAATGAGATTAGGTACAATGAAGCTGGTACCAGGCTTTCTGTATTGATACAAAAAGCTTTGTTATCGATACCAAGTACAAAAATTTTTTTAATACCAATACTTCTTGGCTTGTATCAATACAAATTGCCTAAAATCATGATTTTAGCTTCAAAATAACTTTGTATCGATGCCAATACCTCCTATTTCGATGCCACAGCCAAAAAGCTTTTCAAGTAATGACACTTTATGCCTCATATCGATACACCTGACAAAAATTTCATGATTTTAGCTATGACATACTTTGCATTGATACAACAACCATTTGTGTCAATACCACAATAAATGTAACGATACATTTTATGCACTTTGGCTCCTCGAACACCTCTCTTTAGCTAGGATTGATGGATGACTAACCCACATTTATCCAAATGGACCTATTAACATCCTAAATGATGACTTTCGATGCCCTTTTATGATAGTCCAAACAAAATAGTGTGTCTACAACTATCTATGAATTGGTGGTATTCCCTATGACTCTAGGTATGTTAATGTAGCAGTGGTTAATTTTTTGATCAGTTGAGGTATAATATCAACTCAACTAAGATGATTTTAGTTGAAAGGACATAGTCCTTAAACTTTTGCAAGAGAGATGCCAGGAGTAGATTCCTTGGGTGTGCATAGTTGTTACAAATATGGGTTCATAGTCACTTTTGGAAAGATGCGAAGGTTGATATCCAAATATGTACAAGGTTATTCTCACTGATTATCGAGTTCCTTGGGAATGAGTGTTTGAGTCATTATATAGAGGATCAATGGGTATTGGTATTTTAAAACTTGAAGAAGGATGATGCCATATAGAGAGTGCCATAGATGTTTTCTCATGTTACATTATACCGATATGGGTAACAACATCGATGCCTTTGTTAGGAATTTTAAATTATACTAGTTATGCTCTTTTTTTGGTTCAAAGGTAGTTTGAGTCTTGGTAGTTCATTCCTCTAACTCATGATTTGGATGTGTTCAGTTTTGCATATGAAGGAATTGGTTATATAAAAAAAGTAAGAGCCATGGCTGTTGAATAGAGAGAGTTTTATCGCATGTAATTGGCTTTGTATTGAGATGATATAACTCTAACTTAGTAGGTTGGAGGAATAATCAAGTTAATAACATCGTTTTGTTTTCAGATGAGGATATAGTTCCTCCAACATGGCAGTCCTATCAGAAGTTGAATTATTGAAGAAAGTATTTAAGTCGAAACAAGTAGCATTTCAATCAAAGATTGCTCGATTAGAGATAAAAAGTAGGCAAGTAAAGTATGATCAAGCTGTATGTGAGAGATAATTGAATGAGCTCTATAAAAAGAAAGATGATGCCTAGCAAGGTATGATATAATTGCATCAAGATAACAAATGACTTAGGCTTGCTCTAAAATGTGCCAGGGGTCGAAGATTAGGAATCCCAAGTAGTAGAACCAAACGAGAAAATGGAACTGTAAAGAAGTAGAGTCAAAAGGATTATATAGTAGTAGTTAAGCTTTCAGTTAATTTGCTAGTAAGCCGAAAGAAGAATTATTATGCTCTCACTCGATTACAAGTTTAAAGTGACATTAAGATGAAACCCGAATCTCCATCAGTACTGATGTTCCCATTAAATAAGAGGAGTAGAACTTGAGTACTGTCATAGTAGATGGACAAAATTAGTGTTAAGTAGATTTTTTATGGATGTATTTGAACTATTTTCTACAAATGAACATACATGAACTTGGATTATCCAAATATTATAATTAGAATATATAAGAGTTGTTGCATTAGCCAATGCCTTTGACATAATTGCATGTTATTCATGTCATTTCATTCATACTAACCTTTTATATATATATATGCATTTGAATTTATGTCATAGCATGTATAGTAATCACAATATAGGATTTTACAAACTAGTGTCATTCTTTAAGGCAAAAATTATGAACATAGGGAAAAGTGTGAAGATACCAACTCAAAAGAGATATAATACCTAATCTCATACTAGAAATATGGAAAAAAATTTTGCCATAAGATAGAGAAGGTGGAAGAATTTTAAGAATAAATGATAAAGGGTCAAGAGGAACTAAGGTACTAGTTAGTTAAAATCATGGAGTTGATAATGTTACTTGCCAAAAGAAAGAAGCAAGTAGGAGGTTTGGGTTTTCAAGCTAAGGAAGTTGATGCTAAAGGAAAATCTAACAAGTCTGTGAATACTATAAGGGTAGAAATTCAAGTGTCTCAAACCATACCCATCAGTGGAATTACTCATATGGTGCATGGACATCCTGAAGTTCTATGCAACCGATGGTTATTGATAAGGGGTTAAATCTACTCTACACTGGCATATTCATTAGTTTTTAACCTTGAGGAGTTTATTGAGTTAGATAGGCTTATAACAAGAGCATCTAAGTATGCTAAAAAAGAATAGATAGAGTTACAAGGTATAAAGAAAAGATTAAGGGCCATAGAAAAAGTAAAAAAGTTCAGAGTAGCAAATGTAATAGAATTAGGCTTGATGTCTAGTTTGGTTGTTCATTCAAAATTTAAGGCACTGGAGTTTTGGAAGTATAATGGTACCATGTATCCATATGCTCACATTAGAATGCATTACAATAAAATGGCAGGGTACAAGAACAATAAAAAGTTATTGATCTATTGTTTCCAAGATAAGTTGACTGATACTATTGCTTTGTAGTATATAAGGTTGGATAAAGCTAAGATCTAGATTTGGTCAGATTTGGCTTGTGCTTTCTTAGACCAATACAAGCATGTCATAAATTAGGCATCTTATCAGTTGTTATTGCAAAACATGGAGAAGAAGTCTAATGAAAGTTTTAAACAATATGCCCAAAAATGAAAGGAAAAGACTGCACAAGTAAATCTTTCTATAACAGAGAAAAAGATGATGGTTATTTTCATTGTCACTCTAAAAGCTCCTTCTATAAAAGGTTCGTTGGTAATGCCACTAAGAATTTTATGAATACAGTGCTGTCTAGAAAGATTATCAAGAGTGCAATTAAAAGTGGTAAGATGTTAAGTAGGGAATCTTCAAGAAGTAAAAAAAACCAGCCTTGAGTAAAAATAAAGAGAAGAAAGCTATGCTGTTTGCATTGATAATCATGCACCCATGAACCCTGTACCCTACTGTCTATACACCCTGCAATGTTCAAGCCGAGTTTAAGTTCTTACCCATCATTTCCCAACTCGTATACACTGCTACTTATCACCCGATATACATGAACCCATAAAATAGTAACTAGAATGCCTAGAATACCTATAATATTATGAATAATAACCTACTAGACTAGCTTAAAAAACATAATAATTCAACCTAATTCTAATGTCCTATAGTGACTTATACCCATGATTGCTTCAAGGGCAATTGATAGTACCAATTTATATCATAGCTTTATAATTTCCTTACCTAAAAGGGTATAATGCTAATGCCACAGTGAGTAACATAGGGGTTTATAAAAGCATCCGATAGAGAATTATCTGGCATTTAAGAGAAGGGTTCAAGGTCCTTTTAATGCTAGCAAGCTGAAGTTTAAGACTAGACCAGGTCCTAATGTTGCTAAAAACCCTTTACCCAATTATATGGAGCTTAAGGTGAATATGGTGATGGTTGAAAAAGCACATACGGTTAAGATGAGTATAGATGAGTTGGAAACTCCTTTGAGGGTGGTTTTGGAAAGTTTGATGAAAGCTAAGATAATCCCTAGAAAGTTGATCTCATGGGTAATTTAGGAAAGTATTGCAAGTTTCATGGTAAGAATGGACATGAGTTGCAAGATTGCATTGGTTTTAAGGTTGTTGTCTAGAAACTGAGGGACAACAAAGAGATAGAATTTTATGAGAAAGTATAAGAGCCGATAGTTAAATAGGTAGACATGGTTAGTGAGAAGATTGCAATGATTCTGTGTGGAATTGACGTCAACTCTATAGATAGTCATTGGGTCCCCACACTATTTCCATACATAAGTGACAAAGCAATTTTATGGATGTATGAGTTTAATACCTTGATATTAGGAGAACCAAACACTCAAGTTAATGCTATGACTAAAGTAAGTCACATGACTAGGAGTGGAACGTGTTATGTTCCACTCATTGTCAGAAAGAAAAAATTATTGTTGTTAAAAAGGCTAGTGCTGAGCCATAATTGGTAACAGAGACCGTTTCTAGGGAAGTAAAAGATCCAATGAGTAAACGAAAAGCTAAAGAATACTGTACACACCTTATTTTGTCTGGGTTAATTTTTAGCAATCTGGGGCAAGGACATGAGAGGGATGGATTGTCGCCCGACGAAAAAGTATTTTGAGGAGGTTAAAAAGGCCTATAGATCATATTGAAGGTAAATGCAAAGATATGGCATCAAAGGACGTAGTTCAAGGTGTCCGAGGACAAAATATATGAGAAAATTCGTAATTATGCTTGAATGTATCGATACATGGTTCTCATATATCGATACAATGCTCTAACGATCCAAAAATTTGAAATGTTCCTATTTGTATCGATACAACATGTAAATGTATCGATACATGAGCCTATGTATCGATACAAGAGCTCATGTATCGATACTAAGCCATGCTAAGACCAAAACATGCATTCTATGAAGAAATGCATCGATACATAGCAACATGTATCGATATAATGGGTCATAGTATTGATACAATGGTTTACAGTATCGATACAATATACAATGATCATTGTATCGATATAATGTTCATTGTATTGATACAGTCAAGGTTTTCAGACCAAATGTATCGATACATTCTGCAATGTTTCGAAACATATAGGCCATTTTCCATGATCCGGGTATTTTTTACTCATCCACCATTGATCAAAAACTCGATTTTAACTTGTCTCTTTGCATACAAAAATATCAAAACCCATGTTAGATTATGAATTTGGACTTTTGAATTAATCAAAACATTTTTTTTGAAGTCTAAATTAGATTAAAAAGGTCAATATCACGTGATCACCCTACTCCTCCCTAGTTTGTTGACCAAGATCACCATCAGCCACCCTATTTGCTGGAAAATCATTTCAGCATTTAAACTAGCCACCCTATGTCCATCACATTGGTAGCGAGTTGCTCCCTACAGCTACTCTATAGCCATCAAGCTGACATCACCTTGTCCCTCTTAAGAAATGACCAAAAACACCTCTAATTTAGCTCTAAAATGCTGGTATAAATAGAGCACTTATATCTCAGCTAAAAAAGGTTAGATTCCAGCCCATTTTCAACTTCCAAAACACATTCACATATCAAGAAAACCAAATCCCATAGCTCTTCACTCAGCACCCAAAAATAGCCCTAAAACGCCCACTTTCAACCATTGCACATTCTAAAAATCACCCTCATCCATACCAAAATTGAAACCCCATTGTTTCTCTCTTTTTCATGCTTATTAACAACAAGGAAAAGAGGGAAATTCAAGCTATCTCTATTGCTCCAACTATTTGGCCAAAAATTGAAGTTTTGTTAGCATAACTTCTTACTTTATCACTTTTATTTTCTATTTTTCAGCATCTTCATCATTTTAGTGAGCTCTCCATGTTTCCATCACCCTTTTAGGATT
>JBBYHL010013625.1:0-11670 GCA_038381835.1 Adansonia madagascariensis
TCCATTACAAGCAATATTAGGGATTTAAAATTACAAAGAGAATGAAAAAGAAAAAAGTAAAAAAATAAAAAAATAAAGGGTATAATAGTAATTTTATCAAAATATAAAATAGCTAAGCTATGACGGATGGTTTAAAAGCACAAGGGATATAAGTGTCACAACAAAGGGTTATGTGTCAAAACTTTAAAGTACAAAGGGAAAATATATTTTTTTTAGACAACCGGTTATTCTTGCAAAACCCAAGTTGATAATTATTCATGCTACAAAACAAATTAATCAAACAAGAAATAAAAACAAAAAAAAAAGAGTCCAAATCTGTAACAATTAAGCTAACAAGAAAGGTTCAAAGAAAGTTTACCCAGATTTTTACAGTTGCTCATTTCTCTTTGCTTCTTGCCTTCTTTTTCGTCCAATTCTCTTTTTTTTTTAAACCAAAATTTTTTTCCAGCCCTCTTCTGTTTACAGTGCTCCTTTTACTAGTATTTTTTCTTTATCCAAATATGGCCTAATCGATTTTTTGCTCATTCCTTAAAGCTTGTCCTTTATTTGAATTGGCAGGATTCACCTTCTGACTGATGTCTTATCCCCCTGTTATTATTTTGGCAGTGTTGATTTCTTTGTTTGGAGCTTCAGTTACAACCGTCCCATGCTTTTATCTTTTTTTTTTTTGTGCATTTCATATTAAAATTTTCATTATAATATTAAGGATATTTAGATAAAGTAAACTTAAATATATAAGTCCAAGTCTCAATAGATTGGCCCATTTTGTTTTAATTTTTAGGCTCAATTTAGAAAAGTCCAAATAAAGGTAGATTTAAATAAAGCCCAATTTAATTTATTTAAAATGATGAATTAAAATATCGACCTAATCGAATCTCGTTTATGGCCTTGTCTCAAATTATCTTAAGACTTCGTATTTTAATAACTGGACAAACTATGTGTCTATATTTAGGACAAATGGAGCTGAGGTGGTGGGCGAGAACATAGTGCTACTGACATATGGCTCAGTTCTCTTTAATTTTCTTACTCACTGGGTGGTAAGTAAGTTGATCCATCAAGAATTCAAGGCACCTATTCTGTCAGGGTAAGCTAGCATTATAAGTTGTCCTTGTTTTCTCATGTGACAATGGAAGTTATAGTATTGTGTATTTAAGTAGGATTTAGAATCTTTGAAAATATAAACAAAATGATCTTTAATTTGGCCCACAATACCTATTTTTTATGTTTGTTGCTTACAACTATTTCTCATGTACTTCTTATGCGATATTTGTTACTACGGGTGATATATGTGGTAGAAAGGTTGTTCTATTTTATGGCATCGACAAAGTGTTGGTTTTATTTTGACTTGTGTTTTGAAATTTGACATTGGATTTTACCTCTTTGTGGCTGTTGGGAATGATTAACGTGGCAGTGGTGGGACTATTACTAGCAATTATGGAAGTATTCATTACTACTATGCAAGTGCTTGCAAAGTGTGCCTTAGAAAGGCAGCGCACTATTTTGTGATGCAACCCTTGAAGGGTCCTCTTAGTCATCAGGGATCTACTATTATGCTAAAGGCTGATTGTACCTAACTATTACTATCATGTTGGTATTCCTCATCCTAATCGTCGTGTGAGCCAAATTTTATTAGGCGAGAGGAGTGTTTGTCTTTTTGAACATAGGTTTCAAGTGGGTTTCCATTTTTCTCTTCATTAGTTTTTTATAAAATGTTTAAAGGGTTATGCGATTGTGGCGGCATAACTACCTATGTTGCATGGTCCATTGTGGTTACCTATTTCATTGATTGTTTTAGTAAAAGGGATGTGCCATATCTTGCTTTATTTCATAACCTATACTAATTAAAGAAGAAAGGTATTTATTGTTACTTGTAGCCATAGCATAGGAATATGGTGACCTGTATTGAATATAACTGCAATATCATGCGAACACATTTTTTCGTAGTGGATTTGCTAGTAGAGATAAGTAGCCTTTTTAGGTGCAGTGGGGTGCCATTCCTTAAGATAAGAGTAAAGACTTGGAGCCTATGAATGATGTAGAGATGGCATATTTCAATTGGGTCATACCTTTAATTATATACAAATAGTCATTGATCGGAATGTGTACAAGTAATGCTAAAAGGGTAAGAACCCTAATATGGTGGCACCAAAATTTAGTGTTCCAAGGATAGAGCTAGAAAGCATTCATGGCCTAACATGGGAAGATAAATTGGCAAAATAATTAACTGGTCGAATACTTGATGAGCCAATCATAAAGCCTAAGAGGTGCGGTGGTGTAGAAAAGTGCAGCGGTAAAGTGGTGGGAAAACATCTTGGGTTGTTATTTATGCTCTTCAAGGATTCATTGTAACCACGACCTAGAGCAAGGCCTTAATCCCTGCATTAACTAGAATAGTGAAGTTAGCATCCGTGGCAGGCTAAGGCCCTTGTTGTAAAAGAAGGATAATAATGGAAGAGTCTAACGAGGAGAGCTTATCCGAAGGTAATCATCCTACTAGCTTGCTTGTTATATTATGTTTCCTATAGGCTGGTCTATGTGGGACTAAGAACATAAAGAGTGTAGATGTTAGTATCATTAGTGATTCATAACAAGTGTTGCAATCTGTTGGAGTGAAGCCATCCATTGAGTCGTCTTCTATAGTTAGAAAAAACTCACTTGTGAGGTTTTTTACAGCTAGGCGAGATGTGAGTGAGATATTGTCTTAATGACATTAAGGTGAATAGTAAGGGTAGTGAGAGAGAGGTTGGGGAAAAGGTTAAGAGTTGCATTCTCCTTCATTGGCTCGTAGCTTTTTGTTAACTCATGGGAAATGGTTTGCATACCATTGACTTTTTGAGTTAAATCATGATGTGAACAAAAAACAAACAAGATGCTTAGATACTTGTTGCTATATTGTTTTAGCCTTCTGATGGCACCTATAGGGTGTGTTGTATTAATTAGTTTTTTCCTATTTTTATAGATTTGGCTATGGATCCTTTATTTGCAAAGCTGATAGGCATGGACAAGTCAAACACAAAAAAATCTACTTTGACTTCAAGAGGGCATGTTCCCAAAAAGGAAAAATTGAGTTGTATTTCTATGCCACCCATGGAAAAGAAAGGTCACTCTCACCATTGGTTTGAAAGAGAGCTTTAGGTGTAATGAAGCCTACCATTCCTATTAGGAAAATGGAAAACAAAAAAGCATTGACAATACTAAAAAAAAAAGAAAGATAAAAAATTCGAGAAGAAATCACAAGTCGTTATAGTAACGCCAACAAGTAGAGTAGTTACATCTATACGATGGTAGTAATGCACCTCGCTTAATGTTTAGCTCACTTATTGGTGGCTCAGATATTTTTATTGAGCTTGGTACAAGATCTAATTGGCAAGCTCATTGTAAAATGGATGTTCCTTTAGATGTTTCCAAGATAGTGTCCTGGGCATAGCAAGTTGTCCCCTTTACCCTTTTGTAGGCTATGAGGGATAAAACTTCTTTCGCTCTTCATCGGGCATTTGTGGCTCATCTATCTTAGGTACGCAAATATATAACAAGTTTTCATTATTAATTGAGAAAGTTGGATGGCTTTTGATTTAGCTCCTTTTATATTATACGTCTTAGTGATATCATTGGCCCTTTATGAGAAGAAGAAAAAAGTAAATTGCATTTTGCCATAGTTGGTGATTGATATTCAAGTTTTATGCCAGATTGAGGGAAAACTATCTTCTCATGTCATGGGTCTAGACAAGGATCTTAAAGCTATAAAGGGTGAAGTTGTCACTATGAAGGAGTCATGTGAAGCCAAAGTGGTAGCTACGAGAAAGCATGTGAAGCCAAGGTTGTTAAGCTGGAGAGCTTGAAAGAGGTTGTTGAAGAAAAGCTAGCTCTAAAGGAAGGTCTACTAGCCAATAGTGTGAGAGAGATTAAAAAGCTGAAATAAAAGCATGAAGAGTTGAAGAAGGCTCATGCTATCGAAATGGAATAAATGTTAGCCTACATGCAAATATGCTACATCCATACCAAATGATAATTATGGTGATTGTTTAACTGCGCTATGGCCTTCTTGACTTTAACGAGGTTGACTTTACTTCCTAAATGGATTATTTGATGAGTATAGACCTTGTTGTCCTAATATGGATATGTTGAGGCATCAAATAAACCTTAAGGAAAACGTTAACAGTTTTTTAGCCTAAAAAGGCAAGATGATGCTTGCGAAGAAGGCATCAATTAAACCCTGAGGAAAATTAAAAGTTTTCGAGCCTGAAAAGGTTAGATAATGCTTGTGAAGAAGGTGTTAGTTGAACTTTAAGGAAAAAATTAACAGTTTTCAAGCTTAAAAAGGCAAGATAGTGCTTGCAAAGAAGGCTTTAATTGAAAATTGTGGACAAGGTTAACTTCAAACAAAATGAGGACGTGGTAGTAGAGGGTTCCTATTTACAAAAGCCATGCATTCCATTTACACTTGACATTTATATCTTATTTACAAAAACATTTTAGCTGTTGAGTATTTATAGTGCTGGGCTTTATTCTTGGGCTATCCCATACTCACAGAAAGTATTTCTTGAGATGGCGTGTATTCCAAGTTCTTGGAATAATACTTTCATCTATCTATTGCCAACTATTGGCTGCAAAATAGATCTTCTTGACCATTTTGTATGGTTTTTCCTAATTTGGGGCTAGCTTGCCATGTTTTCCTCTCGATCTACTCGTATCACAACCTTTTTGGACGAGAACTTCGTATTTCGTACCTTAAAATTGTAATACAAGGTAACTTGCTGGGTGCATGTTGGTTGCTTGAGTTGGTCCGTGTCTCATGTTTCTTTTAGCAGGTCCAAATTCAATTGCAGCCCCACCTTATTATTTTTTTTCATTAAAATAGGCAATTTGAAAAAAAGTCCAAACCAATCTCGGCTAGGATGATGGCTTCTATCTCAAATATTAGGTTAAGTGGGGTTCCTACCATTCTTGTATAAGAGATGATTTTAATGGCCACAGGATTCATGACATTTCTTCCAGCCAAGCTCTATTCATCTCATCAAGTTTTTTCTTTAGGCCTCTAATAATTTTTTTTGTTCATGGATTTAACTTGACTATTCATTGCCTCTGCTAGATAGGAGTGAGGACCATCATGATTTTGAAATTGTCATAAATTTTTTTCAACTTAACCCTTTAGAATTGAGTTTTGTTATCGCAATAAGTGTACGGGATGCCATATCTGCACAAGATAAACTTTGACATAAAATTTCAAACACATGCTCTGTTATTGTCACCATTGCCTCTACTTTTACCCCCTTAGCAAATATTCATAGGTGACTACTAAAAATTTTATTCTACCCTATAGCTTTAGGAAATAGTCCCAGTATGTCGATCCCCTATATTGTGAAGGGCTAAAGGCTAAAGATGCTTGCAACATTTCTGGTGGTTGGTTAGGTATGTGTGCAAAGGTTTGACATTTGAAGCATTTTTTCACTACCTCTAGAGCATCCTTGTTCATGGTGGGCCAATTAAAACCTTGTTGAAGTGTTTTCTAGGCAAGTGCCCTAACCCTATGTAATTGCCTTATACCCTATTATGCATTTCTATTAACATATATTCTGCTTCCTATTCTCCACACATTATAGCCAAAGGTTTGTAAAGGCTTATTTATATAAAGTATCGTCAATGAGAAAACGCCTAGTGGCACAGTTACACAATAAGAAACTTTTCTTCGAGTCTATGACAACAAATCATTCTTTAAAAATTTAATGATAGGGTTTGTCTAGGAAGTACTTATGATTATGACAATAATTGCTTTGCTAGCTTTATGGCTCAGGTTGGGGAATATTCCAATGAATTTTATCTCTTTTCCTAATTTCCATGGTAAAAGCAAGCTTGAGTAAGGAATCTACTCTCGTTTTTCTATCTTTGGCCATCTACTTAATTTAGATATGCTCATATTTCTTGTAAAAACTAATGGCCATCTTGTGGTATTTGACTAATGTGGGTTCTCTGACTTCATACTCCCTATTTATTTGTTTAGACATGAGTTGAGTTTGTGAAGACAGATAACTTCTTGGCTCATAGTCGTAGAGTCAATTTCGCTTTTGCCAAGAAAACTCTATGCTCTGCTACTATTGTAGGTTGGGAATCCAAAAGATAACCCTATTACCCTTCTGTTCTTTCAAGATCTTTCAACAAAATACATTCACCTACTCCCTTTTTTTTCTTGCTGAACCATCTACATGCAGGGTCTAAATATCAGTTTCATAGCCATCTATTAATAACTGAGGCTTCTGAGTTGTCTGATGTTGTTGTTGAGAGGCTTTCGATAGTTGCTGAGAAGTTTTTGGCTTATCAATGTTGTCTTTGCTCTTCGAAAGGAGGAAATGAACATTCAGTTATAAAGTCTGCTAAAGCTTGGGCTTTAATGGTCTTTCTCAGCTTTTATTTCAGTCAAAATTCATTAAACTTGATACTCTATTTTGTCACTTCTATTTTTTGGAAGACTTCTTTAAAAGGCTAGTCTATGATAATGACAATAGGTGGTGGGCTTAAAAGTATTGTCATAACCTTTTTCCTTCAAAGCATAAGAATGACAATTTTTTTGTGCCTTAACTTTTATCTATATTATCCTTAAAAAGGACTTTCAACTTAGAGGGCTTTTTTGGGGCCTTAACTTTTGCCTAACATGTTCTTGAAGGATTTTTGACATTGCATGCATTTTTTGAATGTGTAGTTTAAATTCATGCTTAGGAGTAATACAACAATCTAACCTCATGCTTAGGAGCAACATTTTTTCTTGAATGGGCAGTTTAAACTTGTGTTTAAAAGCATCATTTTTTTTTGAGAAAAAGTTTAAGCTTAAGTTTTGAATAGGCACTTCAAGCTCTTGGTTAAAAGCATCATATCAGTTTAAGCTCTTGTTTAGGAGCATCATTTTTGGAATAACAATTTAAGCTCATGCTTAGGAGCAATACGATAGTTTAACCTTTTACTTAGAAGAGTTAATAGAGTTTATGCTTTAACTTAAGAGCAATAGAACAATTTAAGCTCTAATTTAAAAGCAACATCTTTTTTTTTTAAGTGGGCATTTTAAAATGGTGCTTATAAGCATTATTTTTTTGGAAGAAAAAGTTTAAGCTCGTGCTTAGGAGCATTATTTTTTAAATGGATAGTTTAAACTTGTGCTTAAGAGCATCATGATAATTTAAGCACTTGCTTAGGAGCATCACAATAGTTTAAGCTCTAATTTAGGAGCATTATTTTTGGAAGAATAGTTTAAACTCATGCTTAGGAGCAATACGATAGTTTAACCTCTTGCATAAGAAAGTTGAAACAGTTTATCCTCTTACTAGGTGTAGTACAATAGTTTAAGCTCTTATTTAGAAGCAATATCATTTTGAAAGATTATAACATTTTCAAAAACTTACCATATAAATGTGTACATTGTTTTTATTTAAAAGACCTCCTTATATTGCATTCTTCAATGATGGAATTTGTCGCTTAAGTGGAAGAACAACTTCTTCGACATAAGCAAGTGCATATAGAGGAGGTTGACTTTGTTTTTCAAATGATGAAAAGGTTTTATGGTCTTTTTCTTTATCAACTTTTTTTACAGATACATGATTTGAAGCAAGGACTTCAACTTCTTCACTACCATCAATATGGTAACAAGTCATGGAACCAAATCTTCTTCTCTAAACTAAACTGACGCGTATTCATTTAAAGCGACTAGCATTCTTGATCTTTTTTTAGCTAAATTTTCATGTATGTATGGCATTACTTTTTCTTGATCTAGCTTTGGCTTTGGAGGTTTAAATGGTCGTCTAATCATCCTAGCATTAAGGGTAGTTTCATAGGCTTGGAAGAATTCTTCTTTTGATCTCTTTGGCATGTGATTAAAGTTGAACCATTATAATTTTGAACTTGTGGAAAAAGGTAGTTGCCTTCACTCCCTTAAGCATCCATTATATTACTTATTCTTGGAAACAGTATAATAAAATTAAAAAAATTAGATGTTATGGTTCTATCCAACATTTTAAATTGCAAAACCTATTGATTAATGTCAAATTTGATGACATTATTTCTTTTTAAAATTTAATTTTTCCATTTTAATAGCGTTGTATGATTTTATCATTCAAATCAGAGAACTTTTCAAAAAAATGGCTAATCAAGTGATGATACTAGCAATAATTGGAGTTATCTACTTTATCAACTTCTTTAGATGGCTTTATTTCTAACAACTGAATCAGCTTAGCCTTTAAGGGTTCTTCAAGCATGCTTGAAAACATGAGAGTCAGGAAAGAGATACATTTTTTTCTTGCATTACCTTCAAACTAATTTTTTGTTTACCTTCAACTTGTGTAGGTGTAGCTTTTGCCTTTTGAGACTGTTTTGATTCAGGAGATATCTGAAGAAGCTTGGCACTCACAACCTTAGAGTGATTTCTTTCTTCATTATTGGCAAAGGTTTTGCCCTCTGTGTAGGTACTTTACTTTTTTTTTCCTTTTATTTGGCTCTCATATGAGGAAACCTTGAGTTCCAACAACTATCATATTTAACTTTGTGTTAAGAGCTCAATTAGCTAATTCTTCAAAGGTCTTAAGCTTGATTCCTTGAAAAATGTAATGAAAAACCTAATTCATGCCTTGTATGCACATATCAAAGGTAGAAGACTCAGACAATTTTTCTTTGCAGTTAGAGCTTTATATTTCTCAACTATAGGTGTAGTTGATGACTGGCTCATCCTTCTACTAACCTGAGCTTGTGAGTTCAATCATACTGGCTATATGGCGAGTGTTGTAGAATCGATTGAGAAATTCATCTTTAAGTTATTCCTAGCTATTGATTGTCCTAAGCTCAAGATTAGTGTACCAATTGAAGGCACTGCCTTTTCATGATTAGACAAACTACTTTACCATCAAATCTCCATTAGTGACATCATTATTACAGGTTTCTAGGAAATATGCAATATGTTGGCAATGATTTCCTTTGCCATTGACTTGTTAGAGCTTTGGAGGTTGATAATTCTTAGGCATGTTAATAACCATTCCTTTGAGAATATGGTTTAGCATATGATTAGGAAGGTGAAGCAACACTTTTAGCTTGGTCTTCAATGAGTTCTTTGCGTTGATCAGAAGAAACCTTTTAAAGTTTTCTTTAACAATCATGGTAAGAATTCACAAACTCCTTGAAAAAAATGATGTTGATTTTGGCTAGCAATAACTTGATTATTGCTACTTAGACTTTTAATTTGTGCTATCATTAAAGCAATTTGATTATCTCTTTCTTTGATAATTGTCATAAAGAATTCCATATATTTTGGTAAAAGAGCCAATGGTTCTTCAAAGGAAGTAGTGCCAATTGTTATCATGGCCACAACATCTAAATTTATCGATAAACATTGGCTAAGTGATGCTATAGATATTTCTTTCTCTAACTTTTGAATTGGAGAAGACTTGAGATTTGGGTTGTTTAAAAATTTCATTTAAAAGGCCATTGAAATTTGAAGCTTGAACTTTGAAGAAAAGAGATAAAGAGCAGATATTATCACACCAGGTGTGCTAGAAATTTGTACACACAAATTTCATGTTGTCGTAACCTGCTCTAGAAACAAATCCTAATCAAGCCCGACTTAAATGGCCTTCGCTCTTATATTTATTAAATTTATTATTATTTTATATTTTCTTATTTGTATAGGTCATATCATTATTGACATCTTTTTATTTTTGGGGATTGGGTGGTCGAGATGAATCGCTTACTCGACTTAACCTTAAATAGTCATTAGGAAATGACTATTTATTTAGAGTCGTCACCAATCTATTTGGGTTAGGTGAGATTGGTCACCTACTGAAGTTTGTATTTCGAGGGTTACGGAACCCTAGAATACAAACTCCAAGGCCTGCGATCATACCAAAGATCATATAAAAGGGTCCAAGAGTCGGTTACAATCACAAGTAAAGATCAACTCTTTCGTGATGCCCAAAAATCGGTACCTTATTAATTACGTGTTAACTTGAATTTTAATTTTTATTCGGTTGCAACATATGACATTTAATTATAGATTCCCGAAATAATAATTTTTTTAAGATGGATTTATTATTTCATATTAGGAAGATCGAGTTTTCAAAGTTTTGGAAGTCAAAATCTCTTTCATACTCCATCGGAAGACCAATGGAACTTGAAAGCTTTTTATCATTCTCCTTCGTATACCAATGAAAAACCAGAGGAACACAAAAGGTTTCAATATAGTTTTTCACATCCTACTGGAGTACCTGGTAGAATGTGAAAGGTTTTTTATTTGTATAAAATTTCCAATTCCTATTTTGAAAAGAGTACCTCGTCATTAGAATGATCTGTAAAACTCCTATCACATATGAGTGGGAGGAATTTCACACACCACTCTAACTCCGAGACATTGCCTTTATTTTTTAAAGACATACGAATTTTATTTGAAATAAAAATAAAGGACATATGACTCAGTGTGAACACTGAAATACTAATTCGAATCCAATGACTAAAAGATTAAAGAAAAATGAACCTATCCTTAAAGTATACCTTCGGCATAGAAACACCCGATGGTTACTTAAGACTAGGTTTTAAGAACAATTAATAAATCCTTAAAGCTTACCGTCGACACTAAGGCAGCCGGTAACTACTTAGGATTTGGTTCTAAGGAAAATTAAAATATTCCTAAGGTTTACCATCGACACTAAGGCACCCGGTAACTATTTAAGATTTGGTTCTAAGGAAAATTAAAATATTCCAAGGCTTACCATCAACATTAAGGCACCCGGTAACTACGTAGGATTTGGTTGAAAGGAAAATTAAAATATTCCTAAGGCTTACCATCGACACTAAGACAATTGGTAAGGAAAATTATGAAACTGCCTTTGAGGTATACCTTCGACATGAAGGTATCCCGGTACCCCTAATGAACTCAAAAAATAACCTTAAAAGGCTAAAGGAACCTTAAACTTTCACCTTTGGCATATAAAGCCCCCCGATGAGAAAAATTACAAAAAATGCCCTTAGGATATACCTTCGACATGAAAGTATCTCGGTACCCCTAATGGACTAAAAAATAACCTTAAAAGGCTAAATGAACCTTAAACTTTCACCATTGGCATAAAAGCATCCTGATGAAAAAAATTACGAAAATGCCCCTGAGGTATACCTTCGACGTGAAAGTATCCCGGTACCCCTAATAGACTCAAAAATAATCTTAAAAGGCTTAAAAGAACCTTAAACTTTCACCATTGGCATAAAAGCATCCCGGTGAAAAAAATTATAAAAATGCCCCTGAGGTAGACCTTCGACATGAAAGTATCCTAGTACCCCTAGTGGACTCAAAAATAACCTGAAAAGGCTAAAGGAACCTTATACTTTCACTATTGCCATAAAAGCATCTCGGTGAGAAAAATTACGAAAATGCCCCTAGGTATGCTTTAGACATGAAAGTATCTCGGTATCCTTAATGGGCTCAAAAACTGGATGAACCTATCCTAAATGTGCACCTTTGGCATAAAAGCGTCTCGATTACCATCTAGGACTCGATTTTAGAAAAATTACCAAAATGCCCCTAGGGTATACCTTCGACATGAAAAGTGTCCCGGCACCCTAATGGACACTAAAATGATGAAAAGTAGATGAATTTAGTCTAAATGGAAAAGCTAAAAGTTTATGTTTGACTTGAAATGCAAAATTTGCAAT
>JBBYHL010013636.1:0-11670 GCA_038381835.1 Adansonia madagascariensis
TGTATATGAGATTAAATCTTTTTCATCAAAACCTAGATCATTTCTATAAGATTCATGCATTTGAAGAGGGTTATATCGAAATAATGATAAGTTAAGATTGAAAGAATCGAAACTGAGATAAGACATAGCTAGTAAGGTACCGATTTCGGGCGTCGCGAAGAGGTTCGTACCTCATCGCGCATAACCAACTCCTGAACCCAAATGGCGAATCTTTGCATTGCGTAGACCATATGATCGATGTTTTAAGTTTTGTAACTCAGAACATAGGTTTTAATAGGACCCGATCATGCCTAGCCCAAAATGATCGGTGGCAACTCTAAGCATTGACCATTTCGCGATGGTCATCTGCAACCAATAAGATAAGCGATTCATCTTATGGTCCCCCCTAATGCATCACAAGTCGAGAATCCATACTTTCTCGTTCTCATCACATCGCCAAAGAAAAGTCTCGGTCAAGAAGACATTTTCAAGTCAGGCAAATATTTTAAGTCGTGCGCAACCATTGATCCGTAAGGATCCACCCCAAGGTACGTTGCGACAATAGGCATCCATAAACTTTTTGAATTTTTTTGGGTCTACATCCATGAAGGCCTGTATTTTGCTCCTTGTCACCATGTGCTTGCCTTTAAAGCTTCGAAATGTCCTAAAGGCATAGCGCACTCGACTTAAAAAAAAATGATGGCTGGTTATGGTCAAGCCTTTAAGTTATCACATGATCGAGATTAGGATTAGGCTTAATAATATGCAAAAGAAAGAGATCGTTGAGTGAATCATTCATCCAACTTGTCTTGGATGGCCACCATAAAGTGGCCATAAACTTAGAGTTGCTATCGATCTTTTCTGGATTTGAGAAGAAAATTTAGGTTTTTGAGTTGAAAACGAGATTGGAGTATCCCTCGGAGCAATGGAGTTGGAGTATCTCCACTAGCGAAAATTTTAATATAAATTTTTTGATATTTTAGCCTTGATCCGAGTCGAAAAGGTTAGTGTTATGAGGGGAACCAACCGGATGCTTCTAGAGACATTCGAATGTCTCGATAAAAGGAGATTTAGAAATTAAGTTGAAAACAAGGGACAGCATCATGTCATCTCCATTCTTGAATTTTTTCTGGTGCATTCGAAGGCTTCAAAGGGTGAATGAGGTACCCTTGGAAAGGTAACTCGATAAGATTTAATACAAAAATATTCCAAAAATCTGAGAGAATCACTTTCTAGGCGAAATTAAATTTTGAAGTTAGGTCTGTCTCGACACTAGCAACATGTACAAGAAAAAGGGCATGATGGACTTTGGAAAATCATTCCAAGCTTATCCAAAGTCGTTAGATTGTGAACAATACCTTTACAAAAAGGGAATTTTGTGAGCTTTTTAGAAAAAATATTTAAAAATTGCATAAAAATCATCTGATAGGACAAAATGGCCCAAATAGAATGTTGCACGATGGTTTCAGGGGTTCTAAATAGCAAAGGTTCAAAAAATCATAACTCCCTCATCCAAGATGATCCAAGGGAAAATAAAACACCGTTAGAAAGGTAACTCGATGCCCTTTAATAGAAAAATATTAAGAAAATCAAAGGAAATATTTTGTGGTTCGAAAATGATTTTTCAAATGCAAACTATAGTGCTGCCTAAGTGAAAACAGAAGGATTATTCAATATTTCAGGTTTCTTGGGGTCAATCCGATTTATGCATCTGAACGTCCATAACATAGAGGAAATAATGACATAGGCATCATGAGTTTATTCCATAATCCTAGAGTAGTTTGAGATGATGAAACAACCCGTTGACTGTGCCATGAAGGTGTTAAACTCCAGATCAGGGCTTAGTATTTTTCGACTAAAAGGGAGGTAGGTTTGCTTGAAAAAAAAGCAATTTTAAACTTGTGTTATCATGAATCCAGAGCTGAAATGTTTGCTTTGTCCCCAAGATTGGAAGACCAATTTATAAAACATTAAATCCATGCTATGCTCCATCTATTAGAGGAAAGATGAATTTAACTTGGCGATTTCTTTTAAAAATTACATTCTTAGCAAACAAACATGCATCTTGATAAGAATGACATGAGAAAAACATAACGTGCACTAAGATGAACAAAGAATACACATGCAGACACACATAAGTGACATGTTAACATGGAAAAAGGTGACAAAAATGTGAGAAGATGACAAATAAGGTGTATGAACATATTTAAACAAAGGAATGCAGGCTGAAGTTGTCAAGACAGCATTTTTATATCATGAGACTCTTTAAAACATAAGAAAATGCATGGATATACATAAGACATGTTAAAATGAACATTTAATCATGTGTTAAGCATGTGAAAATAGATGAAACATGAAAGAAAATGCTTAAATAAGGGGTTGTTTTGATGACAGAATGAAAGGCAAGATATTTGGCCTACCGTGCAACATCAAGGCATCAAGAGAGCATCAACACTTTAAGATTACCACAAACAAGGTAGCAACAATGCATGAGAATGTTATAAGGGTCATGGTAACATAATGAGGCTACTAAAAGGATGAAAATGTTGAAAAATCAGAGAAAATGCAGAGTCAAGTGGAGAAAATTTACCAAAAGTTTCAAGCTTCAACCTTTTCTCTAAGCAATAGTTTTGAACTTCACCTTTTTTAGGTTGAACAACAAAAGAGTGATGACAGGAAGGGGCTTTTCAGTTAGGTATGGATAAAAGGGAGTTTTAAGAGGGATTATGAGTGAAATGAAGGTTTTTGGAAAGACTTTTGGTGATGGTTTTGAAGGGATCCAAAAATAAAGAAAAGTTATTAGTTTTTAGTGGCTAAGGAATATTGAACGAATGATTAGAAGTGGGAGTTTTTTTTGTTATGAATATTTTTTTTCTAGTTGGTCCCTCAACTAAGTCCAAGGTTGGTTTATATAGCCATATGGCTATGAAGACAAAAGATAAAAAGACAAGGGTATTTTAGGGTTTTGGTGCATATACCTCATGCAGAGGTCAGGTATAGTGCTTACCTGTCATGCAAACCCATTGGTTTGCTCAACAAAAATATTAGATCTAGGCTACTTTATACAGCTGAACATTAGGTAAGTTCAGCCTTACCTTTCGACAAATTACCTAATATCATGAAATGTATTTCGTCATTGGCTATTTGGACCTCAAAATTTTGTTTAAATCCAATCACAGGCCTAAAGACGAAGCCTAGTATGAGTTTTAATGATTTTTGGTGCAAGAAACATGTTTGAATCAAATTTTAAATAAGTGGTGCAGGGATAAAAAATGGCTCAAACATTGTGTCTTTGTGTATCGATTACAAGGTAATTTTTACCCAAAAAAGTATTGATACAATGCACTATGTATCGATACTAAAAGCAAAAAATGTTTCCAGTCTCAAGACTTAGCAGCTTGTATCGATACTTCATGGATTTGTATCGATACTCATGCTTTTGTATCGATACATTTTGCCAAAAGGCACAACTTTAGCTACTGCCAAGGTCTGTATCGATACAAATATGCTAGGTATAGATACCACATCTTAGGTATCAATACCAAACCCTCTTGTATCGATACTACATCTGAAAATTTAAGTTTTTTGGCACTGTAAAGCCTCGTATCAATACGTGTGCACTGAAAAAACTTGCATATACCTGTGGCTTCTCGATTTTCCTTAACTTGGTCATAAATAGTGGGAAATTGATTCGTGTACTCATCTTAATGACTCTGGCGACACCATGAAAAAAAATAGTCCTTGATGCCTTATTTTACAATTTTTTCAATACGACCAATAAGCATTTTAGACCTTCCCAAAAAACTTTTTTCGCCTGTCACCATGTTGCCTAATGGTGTACAGCGACACAGCATCCAGCAATCGTCCCTCATTTTTTATTTTTATTTTATGATTTTATCATCTTTCACCTAAGTCCTAAGATGCCAAAAACTGGCCTTATCAAAATGAGGTGTCTACACTCTTGAATGCATTATAGTTCTTTATGGAATGGCCTTTTACCTTTTAGTGACATTCGCATGAGACACTCGAATCATACCATTCAGGTAAAGAGTTTTCCTAGGCTTTGCTACGATGGTGGAGATCATCTGACTCTAGGTAAGTAGGTGAAAAAGCTCTGTATAGAAGACTAGTAAAGAGTGATACAATTTCGCTCACTTTTTCTTTTGCTTCCAAAAGTTGTCTTAATAGCTCCCTTGATCTATTTGCCCATCAAAATTTTGGTTGGATAAGCTTGCATAAAATATACTGGAACATAGGGGTGGCTTTACTTAGGTTGCTGATTGATAAAAGGCTGTGGGGAGGATAAAGTCAAAATGAATCGTATTACTTCCTCAATTTTCTTTTCTTCTTACCATTGATAGCTGAATCTTTCATGCAATGATTGATAGCATTGCCTTTCTACCCCATTAATGTTGCATCATTCATATTTATAATCCTTTTGTTATTTATGCACTATTCGATTCTCCTCTCAGGAAACAATATGTCTATAAACTCTAAAAAGGCATTTTTGACCAATTTATTATAGTACGGAGGTAAAAAAGTGTCCACAAAATAGGCATGCACCTCCCTGTTAGTGAGAAGCGAATGAACCTATAAGGCCATGACTTTTCATCAGTGACATACTCTCTGTTACTTTTGTTAGAATTTTTTCTCATGTTTTAGAAGATCCGTTGGTCCAAATTTATCTCCGATATTTGCTTGTATTATTTCAAAATGCTCGAGCCAAATATCTTCATTTACACACACAAACTCTTTCTAATTGGGCTTAAATGGTGCCTTAGTTAAACTCTCTAGAAAAACATGAACAAGTAACTTCTCATTCCCAGTATAAGCAGCCATTTTATGATAGTATGCCATAAATGCATTTTTAAGCATTAGAGTCTAACACTTTTCAAACTTTGAAATTTTGAACTTTTGTGAATGATTCTTGGACCAATAGAGATTATTTTATCTTTCTTTATTATCAATGGCTTAGATCCTCTCTTTTAGTTGGTCAAACTTTGGTGGCATCTCTGAGATATGCTATTTCTAATAAGCTCTCAATTAGTAGTTTTGGCTTATCAACTTTAACAAAGTTTGTAAAGTCTGCTCCTTAGTTTTGAATTGAATGTGAATTCTTCGGCTAGAAGTATACCTTTATGCATAGTATGCTTTCAAATTTTTTTTCAGTACTTTGGATAATTTGGAGTATTTGGGGTATTTATCCTCTCTTTTAGTTTGGAGTTTGGTCTCTTTTATTTGGCTAAGCAGTTTGGTTTTCTTTCATTTTGGTTTTTAATGTTAACCAACCTAAGAAGGGAAAAAAACCTAAATTAACTTGATTGAATAATCATAGGTCTTATCAAGGTTTAATTTCTACCATTATCCTTGTATGATTGTTAATAAATGAATGAATGAGGTAGCATTTGCTATGATGTATAGGCAAAAAGTTCTTTTATTTCACCCAAGCCTTAAGTTATTTCTAGATAAGTTATATTCTCATTGGGTAGGACCTTCTATAGTAAAAAATGTCTTTTGTCATGATGTAGTTGAAATTACAAGTTTGAAGATAGGTAAAATGTTCAAGGTGAATAGACATAAGTTGAAGTCATACTATGAGAACTTCACAACCAATGATGTAGAAGATTTACCACTTAACAAGCCAACATATGCTAATGAATGAGAGCATAGGTCCATGTTAGGCTGAAGACACTAAACCAAGTGCTTATTAGGAGGTAACTTATTGGATAGAGAGCACACAATAAACAAATTTGATACTTTTTAATCTCCTCCACTTTATCTTTTATTGTTTTCCTTGGTTCTATCTTCTTACTCTCATGCATCGAGTTTTTTATTCAGGGTGACAGTCTTACATTAAGGACAATGTAAGGATTAAGTGTGGGGGGAAGATTTAAGATTTTTTTTTTCATTCCTTTTGAGCTGCTTTACTTTAATAAGCTTGTTTTGTCTTAATTTTTTCTTATGTTTTTGTTTTGAGTCCTTAATTAATTTTTTTGTTTATTTGTGTATTTTAGTTTCTTTTATGCAATGATGAGATACGAATTGAGAAAGTCTAAAACTAGGACATTAGTGAGAATAATTTTCATGGTAATTAAGCCTAAAACAATGCTCTTTATAAGCCAATGTTATAATACGTTAATTTAGAAAGAAGCATATTTAAACTTAATATTGACTTTTATGAATATCCTTGAGAGTTTTATAAATACATTATGCCTATTAATCCAACTTTTTTCTTATGTGCTCTCCTAATCATATATTTCTCTAGAACTTGCTTTAAATTGTTTGAAACTATGTTGATGCACGTGATGATGTGGATATGATAAAGGTATTAGAATGATACCACCAAAGTCAAATTACTTACACGCTTATGTTTTTATCGATTAGATAACCCTTTGAGCTTAAATAAGCCTTTTTATTTGTAAAACTCATCTATTTGACCCTTTAACTTAAAAAACAAAATTATACCTAATTCTAAAGGGTTAGTGGAGCATACCCTGGGATTTATGTGTTGTTGGAGTTCATGTGTGTTGAATTTGATGATTAAAAGAATAGTTTTGTGGAATTCTTGTTGTCTATGGGTTGTTAGTTGGTGGATAATAAAGAGTTATGTCAAACATTTGTGTATTGATGTATCATGCATCTTGTTTTTAAAATGAAAAAAAAAATAAAACAAAACAAAAAAGGAAGAAAAATATAGGACGAGCAGGGTGCATTGAAATGAAACTTATAAAGCCTTAGTAGAATATGATGTATTAAGAATGAAGATATGAGCCAATAAGATGTTAAGCTCCAGTTGTTTATATTTTGCCTTATTAATTCCTAAAGATTATTTGTGATTTCCTTACCATATTTTTTTCTAACTATACCTTATATCCCTATTTCAACCTTGAATAAAGACTTCTTGATTCATGGAGTTATATGTTATTAACAGGATAAAATGGGTAGACAAGTAACATACAATAGGAATGTTTTCATGAGATTGATTGGAGTGTAAATTTTTTACCACTATTATATAGAGTGAAAATCATGAGAATATCCAATGTGAAAACTTGGAAATAAGTTTAAATGTGCATTATTTTGATTGAGATATGTTGTGTTAATATTAGCATAACTTAAACCATAAAAATTCAAGCATGATTCTTTGAGAAAGACTTTAAGCTATTAACTAATTTGTAAAATTTATTCAATTCTTGTCTTTAATTGATATTGGAAGGATTAGGAGTAATTATTTTTAATATATTTCAAGTTCTTATGTTTTAAGTGTTTATGGGTATTGTTCTAGTAAACCCTCATGAAAGTAAACTTGTCCGCTAAGAACACCTAGTGGTTTAAAGGCATGTGTCACATGCTAAGTGCTATCGTGATTTCCTATGAAAGTGAATTAGATAGATTCTCTTACTTTATTTTTGTTTTGATTTTCTCGAGGAATAGCAAAATCTAAGTGTAGGCGTATTTGATAAGTTCATAAATTACATATTTTGTACACTTTCTATTCATAGTTTTTGTAATATTTTCTATCTTTATTTTGGTTACTCATGATTGTTTTTCAGTTTCAAATTTATTTTTGAGAATAGAGAAAAAAACATATTAACAAGGATATTAATGAGCTTATGATATCAGAATCACAAAATGGAAGAAGATATTGAAGTCAAAAGATCAAATTCTTTAGCAAAAGCTTGATTCCTGCACTCTAAGTAAAAGACATATTCTTGCAGCTTAACCAAATCTGCTTTGAAAGTGACATCCAAATTTATTGCTTTGAATAGGATTTGCTAACTTTATCTAGGTTTCATTTTTAGCCACTATAAATAGAGACTTAACATTCAAAGAGGAGAATAAGAGTGGAAAAAAAAAAGAAAACAAGAAGAAGATTAAGAGGAAGAGAAAGAGACTACAACTAACCACTATACTTGAGTTTCCTCTTTTTTCTTTTTTCTTTCATTCTTATTGGATTTTTCTTATGAATCTTTTATTGAACTCATCAAACGTGTAATTAAAGTTTTTGTTTGGTTGAGGGTGATATCAAAATTAGTCAAAACTATCCATTGCAATTACTTAGGTTCTTCCATAAAAATGTTTATGATCTTTATCTTGATCTGTTTAGGTACGCAACTAAGTAGACCTTGATAATTATCTATTGTTAGATTAGGAATCTTGATTAGTTTTGTTTTCCTATTCACTACTAGCAAGTTGTGATTAATGATTATGGCCAAGTTTTTATTAATTGTAATGTGGAACATAACCTAGGTAAAATATTCCAAGCATGTGTGTTAATTGCTTAAATCAACCAATTTTTCTTATCTTAAAGCTTCTATTAAATCAAATCTATAGAGCTTATTCTTGGTTATTTAATAGTTATGGATTAAATAGAGAGCCTATTTTATTTAATGACAAAATAAGGAAAGATTGGGTAGTAGAACTTATTGTTATCTATGGTTGGTAGTTCAAGAGATAATTTTGATATTAATTCGTAGTTTATTTTTAGAGGTGGCAAAATACTCCTTAATCATACTTTTTATCACTGTTGTCATTTGTTATTCTATTTCCTTAAATCCTAATTTTACTTTTAGGTTTTCTTATTCTATTTGAATTTTAGTGCAATCAACCATAATTTTCATCACTATTATCATTTGTTATTCTATTTCCTTAAATCCTAATTTACTTTTAGGTTTTCTTATTCTATTTATATCTCGATGCAATCAACCTCCCATTAAAGTTTAGTTTGTATTTATTGTGAAGTATTTTTAATTTGTTTGGGCATATTATATTAGAGTTTTACATCAATAACTTATAAATTGAGAACAATTTCTGAGCTACAATCCTTACTTACTACTATACACAATGACAACCATAATTTAGTGCAAGAATTTAAAAGATACATTATTTAGTATATTAGGCATCACTAAGGACTCATAGTGTTCCTCATGCATTTTAAAAGATGTTTTATGCACGTCACTCTTGCACATTCTGATTTGATGGTAGCCAAAGCTTGAATCTAGTTACAACAAGTAAGTAGTATTACCAATTCATCCAATAGCTTCTCTATCGAAGGTATAGGAAATTTGTCTTTAATAGTGAGGTAGTTAAGTTAAATAATCTACACATAATCTCCAACTCTTGTCCTTCTTCTTAACGATTATAATAAACAAACAAACGTACTAGTGCTATCTCAAATTGTACCAACAGTTAACATTTCCTTACTGAGCTTTTCAATTTAATTTTTCTGAGCAACAAGATGCTTGTATGGTCTGATTTTAATAGTTTGAGTCTAATCTTTAAGGGGTATTCTATGATCATGAGATCTGAGGGAGGTCAACATTTTGGAATTTCAAACAAACCAACATACTCTTATAATAAGGCTTCCACAACTTGTAATTCCAATAACATAGGTTGTTTCTTACTACTGCCAAGCTTCTTTGATTTTTACAGCCCTACTATGATGAGGTATGCATAGGAAATGGTGCATATACCAATAGACAATGATAACATAAGCTTTTTAGCCCCCTTTTGAAATAGTAACTAAACAACACTTGATTGCACTCCCTATAGTTTGCACCAAGAAAATCCAACTTGAAACTGCATGGTTAAAGTGCCCAACATCATTTCATAACAAGTTAGATGTAGAACCATGAAATTAGTGGCAAATTATTCTTCCTAAGTTGACCACTTCAGATTCTTACAGATTCACAATGTATACAGATGTCCTCGATAACAACACATAGTTACTTTCGTTGACAATCCTAATTTCTTAACTGCTACAACATCTATAAAATTGTTAGTGCTTCCTAAATCTACTAAGATATTAATGGTGTAGTTACCAATCTGCCATTGATTCTCATGGTTTAGAACGCTGTGGTACCTAACATGTATTTACCAATCTGCCATTAATTCTTATGGTTTAGAACGCTGTGGTACCTAACATGGAATATAGTGATAGTAGAAGCCTCTTCACTACCCTAGAATCATGAGCCAACCCTTCAAGACTATCAACACTGTCTAAAAAACCTTAGGCTCAATCTTCTCCTTCATTGACTTAGTCAATAATTAGTATAACTATGATCTCATACACCTATGGTTGAAAGCGAATTTAGATCCACACCAATAACACAACCCTTTATTCTTCTTCTATTCTATTTCAACACTAATGAGACCTTTATTTGCTCGTCAATTAATAGGTGGTATTAGACTTTCACTAGAATTGCCAAGATTATGTTTGGTGGTACTAGTATCGACTAAACTTGGGTTAGGTGGTATCTTCGATATAAACAATAAGGGTGGCAAATTTACATGTTTAGAATATTTGTTAGGGTATGTCTTTGTGGTTATTTGGGGTTATTGGTTTATAGGTTGTGGAACTGATGACTTTCTTAGCGGAGGGTTATAGTGTGGACTCTATGTTTTACTAAATGGAGTGCCTCATTCAATGTTTTAGGTTTGAACAATCTACGAGATTATGAAATATCAGACTTAGGTTACTGGTGAATATACTTAATGCATAAGTATCAAAGAGTTGAAAGGAATTTAGTATACCTAGAAAATCCCTATGACATTGGTCGACTGAACATGACTACTTCAAGTGAACTAGATCAGTCATGGGATCATCATACTCCCTTAATGCAAACCGAGCCCTCATTTGCTCAACATAAGCCTCCTATTTCAAGTTATTGAAACTTTCATGGGCCTTGGCATAAGGTTAATGACACTGCAAGGCCTTATCTTCTAGGTTTAACATCACCACTCTCACCTTATTCAATTTTGGAACTTTCTCTACTTCGAAGTTCTATTCCAATTTTAAAATCCACCCTTAAAGTCCTCTTGTTCAAATTATGGACATTCCCATTTGTACGATCAATAAATGCTAGCATCCGAGTAAGCAAAACGGATTCATGTTACTAATGCCCCTTTACCATCCAACAATATAGATCCTAAATGAGAACAAAGTTTTGAAATTAATTCTTTGCTTGACAACTTCTTGAAGGAATTCTTAAACTCCAGCTTGATCTCTGTTTGAAATCCTTTAAACTTTTCCTCTAGTATTTTCATCAAGCTATTGGACATCAATCTAAGTTTTTGATAGTTCTTGCTACAATTAGTAGACTTCTCTATATAGATGTGGTTACGTTGTAAGTCATGGTTGCCAGGGAATGACTCTGATACCAAATGATGTCATTTGATTCTGACGAAGATAAATTTCAATTGATTTTCCCTCAATAACATATCAGAAGAAAACTATAAAAGAAGAAAGAAATAGAAAATGAGGAAGCAGAAAGAAAAATGTAAAAAAGTAGAGAATTTCGTTTAACAAACTAACTTACCATTTCTTCATTTGTTACAGGTTTTATGCAGTCATGATGCTGGAACTGTGGATTATGTCACTTAACAAACTAACATTGAAAACTAAAATTGAAAATAGAGCATAATGGTAGGGGAGTTCTAGGGTAAGGTTTTTAAAATAAGGTTATGATAAGGTTTGACTGTAATCTGTATAACCGGTCATAAATTTTTTATATAGATTATTATATAATATAACAGAAAATTATTATGATTATATAAATACATTACATATTACATAAATTTTTATAATTAAAAAAATATATAAAATTATCAATGAATGTTACAGTTACATAAATTATATTATAGATTACCTAAATTATTATAATTGATAATATAAACTTGTATTACATATTTTTA